>VZTV01108913.1:0-22767 GCA_013400875.1 Anhinga rufa
TATCCCAGCCAAAATCATGACATGCTTCTAGATTAGGACTCCAAGGCTTCCTGTGAAGCCTTAGGATTAGGCTTACTTGTATGAAGAGTCCTCACTCTTATGATTTAATTTGATTGCCTTCAGTGGTGCTGTTAGAGGTCCATTTTACATACAGGTGAGGTAGGAAGTTGCCTAGATGACAGAGTGCTAGAGCAGAAAAATTAAGTGTCAAAGAGGGAAAGACAGCCTGCGGGTCTTGCATCAGTGGCTGCAGTGGGTCAACACTGATGACTTCCACGTGCTCTGACCAAAATTTGGACAACAATCTAGTTGTTCCCAAAATTGTCACCCAGCTGCCTCTTAGGCTGCAGCAATGGTTTCACTGCTGGCAACTCCAGCCTCTGCTGCTCAGGGAAGTCACCCAGCGAGGAAGTTTTCTGAAGCCAGACTATTTTCCTGTCCTTCCTATTTCTGGAGTCATTGGATTCTAGAAGTGTGTCACCTGGAGGGGAAGGTGATCAGGCAGGCTCAGAGCATGATGAAGTACCCAGGTGCTGAGACCATAGCCACATTACACTGGGTCTAGCAACCCTCTCAATCTTGGTCCCCAGACCTCCTTGGAGCAGGTGGCATTAACTTTTCCACTAAACCAAGGCAGAAGTATTTCTTTTCTCTTGATATTAATTTTCTTTTAAACTTTTTACATTTCTTATTTTAATAAATAAACAGAACCATTGAAAGCAGGAGCTGTCCAAAATCTCCTTATTTTTGTAAAGTTCCTTTAATTTGACATTTATTTTGATGTGTCTTACTGTTACTCACCCTCCAGGCAAACTGTTTTTTTGGATGGAACAGTTCTGAAAGTTTGTTGCAACTGCTGTAGCTACGTTGCCCAACTCTCCTTTTGCTCTCTCTTGTTGCATTTTAAATTGTGCTTTATACTTCTTGCTGTTCTTCAAACTGTTTAAACATACATTTCCAGCTGGAGCAAAGAGGTGTATTTCTCTTTAACAGAGAGACTGGTGTATAGCAACGAGTCATGCCATGCCTGGCTCTGACAAGAACTGATAAAATCCCAGCCTCCTTGAAATTAAAAATTGACTAGTACAGGACAACTCACCAGTGTTTGGTGACCACCCTGTTTGATGTATCAGATGCATTAAAATCTATATGTCACTTTGATTGCTCAGTGTTAACTGGCATCTACTCATGGCATTTATGAACTAGCTAAAATCAGTAACACAGAAGGATGTTACTGTAACCTCTATACACCAACAAACCTTGTGCCAAGCTTTCTTGTGAGTTTATTACACCTGCATGAGGCTAACAAGGGATTATACTAGCTGAATGGCATGACTGTGAAACAAGATACTAAAGGATCTCTTTTCTGTCTGAGCTAAGATGGTTGGATAATATTTTCTTTGATTAGGATTTATGATATTTTCTAGCTTCCCAGGATGAGCACAGCCTTGATCTGACTGGGAGGAGAATATGCAGCCATCCATCTAGATCAAATGAAGATCAAAAGACATCTTACTGGCTTTTGCTAATGAGGGGTAGATTTGAATGGGTTTGTTCCTGGTTGAGCTACAAGAAGAGCTTTTTTAAAATTATTAAATTCCAAACTCTCCCTCCTGTGGAAATATTAAAAAAAAATTTTGTCCAGGAAACGTATGTAAACAAAATGTTCCCTGGACTCCAAGCACTGTTGCCCAGCAGACACTGCAGGTGTGTTTTCTGGGACAGCTGGGCTCCAGCTCCCAGCTTACCCTTGGGTAGTTTGGAAGTGCTCAGCCCCTTGCTTCAGGCACTCTTTCAAGGGTTTGCAGGTTTTCTCAACCAGAGGCAGTAACACACTTTGGTTTGAGCAAGGAAGAAAGCATCTCTCCTTGAATTGCTGGCAGTCTTTCAGGACTGGGAATCCTGAAGTTCTTGTGGGTGTGATAGAAACATATCAAACCACCCACTATGCTTCCACTGAAACGTTTAAGGCTCAAAAAATATTGCTAGCTGTTGAAAACCCTTGTCTATTGGAGAACATCTACCCAAAGGTGCTGGCCATAAACAGTCACCCAGGAAAGACTTCTCTCTTCCTCTTAGGTACCAGTGTAGTGTTAGCCTGTACTCATATATAGCCGCTCCATTTGTCCTGGGTGGCACAGAAACAGGAGCAAAAGCAGAAGGGAGAGGTCTAAGTGGGGAGCAATGGTCTGAATTCTGTGGGAGACAATTCAGAATGAAGGGCTTGAACCTGTGGATTTCCATCTTGCTCCCTAGGCGGCAGCATTTGTTTTCTTTTAAATCTCATTTTGTGTTGTGTTCTCAGTAGGGGTGTAGGGAAGACTTTTTATTAATAATTATAATTTGTATGCATAAACATTCTGTAAGGAGCTGTTTCGTTTCATCTGCTTTACTAGTGTCATTGATACACAGTCAATCTCATTTACTTGGCAAAGTTAATTTCCTTTTTTTCCTGATCATTGAGTCCAAATACGTTTGCTGAAAGACTCTACAGTACACCATTTTGTAAAAGGTTTATTCTGTGGGCAGGTGCCTCATAGATGAGCCTGTGGCATTCATTGCCATGCATAGGATTGCATTGGGTTCTGTCTTAGCTTTACAGTTTTCTAGCTGTCCCGTAAGAGTGCCTTCATTTTCTAAACCCTAAACATTTATAGAAGCAGCCTAGGTTTCTGGACAGAGAATTCTTAGCTAGATAACCTCAGGAAAAAAGTAAAATTCCTCTGTGAGTGAGTCCTATCTTTATGTTGAGGAAAAATTAACCCTTTATAAGTCCTTTTTTGTCAACTGGTGAGAAATTATGTAAGATTCTGGTACATATGTTTTATTTGACCTTTTAAGCAGATCTGAATTCTTCTTCCTGACATTAGGTGCAAAAGCATTTAGAGCTGACCTAAAACTGTTCCTACTTAAGCTAGTCTGTTCCAGCTTCCCCAGTGACAGAGGCAAAGGGGCTGAAAAATCCTACCATGAGGCTCTCTGGAGCAGAGGATAAGGCTGGAACTGAGATGTTGAACTTGTCTAGTAATAGTCTGGTGTTACTGTAGGTTCTGTGGGATATTGCAGCAAGCCTCAAACTGCTGGCCTGGAAAGGCCTGAGTTTCCTGGAAGCCCTTTTTCTTATCTGCCAGTCCCCTTAAATATTTTGGATACCCAGCAAGCTGCAGATATCTGTAAATGGACACCTGAAGTGAATTAAGTCTATTCATCACTGTTTGAAAAGCGTCTGTCAAAGTGAGGAGTGGGCCCTTTAGGAAGCTTTGGGGCTGCTCTACAATACCTATCTGCATACATACTCTTACCTTCTGGTAAGAATTGGGAAACTCCAAGTAGCTTGTTTCTCTCTGTAAAGTTCTAAAAATCAGCTTTGCATTTACATGGAATCCAGAGCTTTTTTGGGGATTTTTTTTTATGGAGCAGGTGGTGTTCTGTAAGTTTATGGATATGCTTGCCCCACAATGTTCCTGCCTTCCCTAAGCTTATGCTAGGAGACATAAATACAGCTAGAATGCACAAAGCGGTATTTAAATGAGGGTGAATGGGAAGTCACGTCAATAATTAAGTTACTCAGTAAGAACCCTAGAATCATTTAGGTTGAAAAGACCATTAAGATCATCAAGTCCCAGTAAACTTAATGTTGCCAAGTCCCACTAAACCATGTCCCTAAGCACCACTTCTACACCCCTTTTAAATACCTCCAGGGATGGTGACTCAACCACGTCCCTGGACAGCCCCTTACAGTGCTTGACAACCCTTTCAGTGAAGAAATTTTTCCTAATATCCAATCTAAATCTCCCCTGACACAACTTGAGGCCATTTCCTCTCATCCTATCACATGTTATAAGGAAGGAAAAATGGGTCAGGGGAAGCATTCTGTTTTGGTACTACTTACTTATCTTAAAATGCCACACCACTTCTTCTGCAGCCGAGCAACCTGCTACCTGCTACCTGCCCATGTTCCCCACCGAAGTGTTGCATAGACACACACAGAGAGAGGGTTGGTTAAAACAAGCTGATTTGTTGTCATCTTTGCATCACATAAGGGTCCCAGAGGGGATCAGCTCTTTCCAACAGGGTGGGCAGTCCCATGCTGTTACAGGTGGTAGCAGGAGCCTCAGTTGCAATGGCATCTTCAGCTGGACCACAGGAGATTCCCCAAACTCTGGTTATGCTGAGCTCCTCTTGAGCGGTGTCATCTCCGTGCCTAGTTTGCTCAGATCTGCAGCACAGACTCCCCAGGCAGTCTCTGGGATGAGGCACATTCTCTGTCCCAACGTACAAAATTGTCACCTGGGCCCTACCAGTGGGAGAGATCCGCAGGGTCACAGGCGTGGGTGAATGGGTGAATGAATGGGTGAAGCCTGTATGTGACCACTAGGATAAGGGTGCAGAGCTGCAGACCCCTGAGGTGGAAATTGTCCTGCTCGGCATGCCTCGCCATGAGCCTGAAAAGCTGCATCTCAACAACAGCACAGCTCATGGGCCATGGTGTGCTGCTGGTCAAGCTGGCCTCTGCCTACTTAAGTCTCAGGTAGGCGCCTGAGCTGCCTTGCTGCACTGCAAAAGTCATTTCAATGAAGGTGTTTATCTTGGAGGCACTTGTCAGCTGGAACCTGCAGGACTGGGAGGAGGGCAGCACCATTAGCTGGCAGTGGCACGACTGAGGCAAAAGCAGCCAGGCTGATCTCACCAATGCTTGGAACCAGCAGGCGATTTTCTCCATGTCTAAGCAGGAGCATGTGCAGAGGGTGCGTAGGAAGTATGAGCTTTGATCCCTCTGCAGCTTGTCGTCGGCATGGTGGAGAAAGCACAAAGGATCCCCCAGCAGCTGCTCCCTCGAGCAGATGCACTCCAACACCACATGGATGCTGGAGTACCTTTCTGGCAGCTGCCCTGTGGTGTGCAGCTCCAGGCTGTAACAATGCCTGGGGGGCGGCTGCAGGAACACAAGCAGGTGGTAGGTGATGCTGTTCTCATGGACACTCCAGGCTTTGTAGGTGCCGTGCTTCCCAATGGCTGGGTACATCTGCGGCATGAAAGTCCTCTTGCAAAGCACTCGGCAGACACCAAGGAGGTCTCCCGCAAGCTCCCTCAGCACCTTGCATGTGTCGGGCAGGCCCTGTGCTGACGATGGGGTAGACACAGCCAAAGGCCTGACAACACTGTGTGCACCATTGAGGTCTTCCTCCTCCTCCTTGTCGTCCTCCTCACTTATGGATCTGTCCTCCTTACTGTAGCTGTTAATGGCACTCATTATCTCCTTGATCAGCAAGCAGAATACAGCCAACAGGACCACAGCTCTTGCAGTAGTGCAAAACAGCCACTCCTGCAACAAAGAATAGAGCATGGCTTTCTCTGTGCCCCTGCTCTGCTCAATCTCCTGCAGCAGCCGAGTCATCTCCCGATGCAGATACTCCTCATGCTGCTGCATCAGCTCAGCCATGGCCATTTCTCTCTGGTCATTGTGCTTCAGCCCATTCTGGACAACCAGCAGAGCCAGAACGAGGGTGATTGCTGCAACCATGGCCTGGAGGAGGTGGGAGAAAAGGGAGCTCAGCAGAGCTGGGTGGGAGGGAGTATGGGTCTGGGGGAGCAGGGCAGGAGCCACTTGGAGCTGGGGGCCAGTAGGAGGGGGGATGAGGGAGGTGGGAGGGAGCAAGGACAGGGCTCATGAGCACTGCACAGATGGGAGCCGTGGACTGTCCCAGGAAAGTGTTTGGGCAGTGGTGTTGACATGCTTGAAGGGGCTGTAGGCCCTGGCTGGAGACAGTGTGAGGCCCATCCTGCCCAAGCCACCCTGATGGCCAGCCCCTGGCTGGGCTGTGCCCTGTGAAAGGGCAAGGGACACCAGAGTTGAGTCTCCTGGGGCCCCATCCCTGCCATACAAGTGTCCCACGGAGACATGGGCACCCGGCACATCTCTGAAGTCTCCCTAGGCACCTGCTGCCACTAGCAGCCCCAAGCACCTCTGTCCCCAACCCCAAGGGTGGTAGCATGCCCTGCCCTTAGGGGCTCAGCTCTCGCTCTAGGTTAGAAACCCCCTGGCTATCTGCCCCGTCCCCCACCCAGCCCAGCCTTCCCCCTGCATGCTCACTCACCGGTCACCCAAGTCCAACAGTAGAGGGGCTGCCTGGGTGCTGTCACTTGGGACAGCTCCCATTGTGACCTGTCCTCTGTGCTGTCACAGCCACCACAGCAGCATCACCCAGCCGGCAAGCCCCAGCCTTTGTTCCCACTGCCCACCTCAGCAGGTCCTGGCCATCAAACCAAGTACAAACCCACCTGGCAGGAGCGAGCTCCCAGGGGCTCTCTTGACAAAGCAGGCAGACACCCCCCAAAACCGTAATTAACATGAAAACAGGGACTGTAGGTGGATGCCCCTGACTTACATAGAGAGGTGCAAAGTTTTCTGGGCCAGGTGGTCTGACTCCAAGTTGTCTTGAAAAGAAGAGCTCTGAGCCCTTGGGTAGGGACAAAACTCCTCCTCCCTCTTCTCCTCTTGTAGTCCTTCTTGGACTTAGCCCTGCAAGCCCTGACGATCAATCAAAACGCAAAACATGTCCCTGGTGCAAGTGGAAAAGATCCTGCAGCTCCTGTTTCTGTCTACCAACTTGCTCCCTGCAAGGGCAAGCAAGGGAGCTGGAGAGGCCATGCCGGGGCCCATGTCTCTCCACTCCCCTGAGGTCTCCCCTGTTCAGGAGAGCCCCCTTTACACCGCACTGGTGCGCTCTGCAAATCGTGCCTCCCAGAAATGTGGCCTGTGCTGCGTGAGTACATGCCTTGAGATCCAGACACCTCAAAAGCTTTCTTTAGCCTTGCTGCATATGTGCCAAGGCTAACACAGGTGCCATGTTTCTGTTAGTTTGGCATGTGCGGAACCATTCATCCGATGCACCTCCTGTCAAAAGCCTTCTGGAGGCAAAAAGAGGGAGAGCATGTCAGTAAGTGGGAGCATGCCCCGAAGTGCCTTTCCATGTTAAGTCTCTCTTGTCGAGGTGGTGAGGACCTGAGGTCCCAAGCGGAGGGAACACAGAATCATAGAATCATTGAGGTTGGAAAAGACGCTTAAGATCGAGTCCAACAGTTAACCTAACACTGCCAAGTCCACCACTAAGCCATGTCCCTAAGCACCACATCTACAGTCTTTTAAATACCTCCAGGGACGGTGACTCAACCATGTCCCTGGGCAGCCTCTTACAACACTTGATAACCCTTTCAGTGAAGGCATTTTTCCAAATATCCAACCTAAACCTCCCCTGACACAACTTGAGGCCATTTCCTCTTGTCTTATCGCTTGTTACTTGGGACAAGAGATCGATACCCACTACCCACCTCACTACAACCTCCTTTCAGGTAGTTGTAGAGAGTGATAAGGTCTCCCCTCAGCCTCCTCTTCTCCAGGCTAAACAACCCCAGTTCCCTCAGCCGCTCCTCATAAGACTTGTTCCCTAGACCTTTCACCAGATTCGTTGCCCTTCTCTGGACACACTCCAGCACCTCAGTGTCCTTCTTGTACTGAGGGGCCCAAAACTGAACACAGTATTCGAGGTGCAGCCTNACTGAGCCTTGTTGAACCTCATACAATTGGCCTCGGCCCATCAATTCAGCCTGTTCAGGTCCCTCTGCAGAGCCTTCCTACCCTCGAGCAGATCAACACTCCCGCCCAACTTGGTGTTGCCTGGAAACTTACTGAGGGCGCACTCGATCCCCTCATCCAGATCATTGATAAAGATATTAAACAGAACTGGACCCTCTGCTGAGCCCTGGGGAACAGCACTTGTGACCGGCCACTGACTGGATTTAACTCCATTCACCACAGCTCTCTGGGGCCAGCCGTCCAGCCATTATTTATCCAGCAAAGAGTGCGCCCATCCAAGCCATGAGCAGCCGGTTTCTCCAGGAGAATGTAGGGGGCAATATGCAGTTTGTGGCAATTTTTCTATCTGGAAGTTACGTAGTTTTGCAACTGTAATCAACGTTTAAACTTGACTATGTATCGTTGTCAGTTGAGAGCTATATAATACTCATGTCAGAGTTAGATAGGAGAAGGCAGTAAGCAAGTCATCTGCGTGGATCAGCCAAGGTAAAGATCTCCTAAACTCTTTAGAGTACTGCAAGCTCTCAATAGCACCTCCCATGCACCAGTAAGCCAGAAAACATATATAAGGAATAATGTGCTAGAATGGGGATCTTGTATACATACAAAATTTTGATTAAATTCTAGCAAAAATTTGTTCCCCATGATGAAACAAACACTAGAACAGGGACCAATAGACATTCTAGGAACAACACTCTTCAAGATATTCACAATTGTTTGGGCTAGAGATGTTGAGAGGTCCTTTCCACCTCAATTACTCTGTAGAGAATAGCAGGAGGCTAGTGCCTTTGCAAGCTGCATCTGCACTACCCAGAGTCTGATGTTATCAGAACCACCAGGCAGACTGGTGAGAAAGCACCTAAGTCATCTGGAATGCTGTGTGTAGGTACATAGCAGAGAAATGCCTCTAAACTTTTTGCTTAATTTCCCATCTCTTGGATTCAAGTTCCTTGGGTGCAAACTTCATAAAATGAGTGCTTAGGTTCAATTGTCAGCCGTTAGGGAGCGATAAGATTACTTTCTCCAGAAGAGATAGTACAATCTCAGAGGCTCAGGAAAGCCTCCAGGTCTTCAAAAATGGCAGGCCTGAATCTTAGCTGACGGAAACCAGTAGGTTGTGAGCAGTCCCTGGCTCACACCAGGTCTTTCCAGGCAGGGTACAAAGTCACCTGTGTGTTCCCACCCCCAGGTCACACAGATTTCCAGTGCGACAGCAGGCTGCACATGCTGAGCAGAGCTGCCCCTCATGATTTTATTTTCCCCATGGCTTATATTTGCCATGATCAGGCACAACAGCATTTCTGCTCACCCAGCTGAGCCGTGGGAACACTGTTGAGCCCATGACAGCCCTTAGATGTACTCAGAGCCCTGATCCATTCTGGCAGTCGGTAACATGGGTCACGGTCAGGGGGTTGGGTGGCCGGGCTGAAAGCAGGAGCTGGTACATGTACATCCAAAACACGCTAGTGTTACGAGTTACGAGTAGGTAACCCAGCCAAGCTGACATCCCACTGAAGATCTAGTGATCTAACTTGGCAATTACATATCACAGCAAAGAAGGGATAACACTCTCAGCTCAGTAATGAGCAGACACACATGAGCTACTTGTACCCATCCTGTTTCTTTAGCTTACTCTATTGTTACATTCAGTCCCTAAAAAGTAGTTGTGTCTGTAGAAGTGGAGTCACTCCGGGACTCTATTGCTTCATCCGAAGGTGCCAGTTTTCTGTCCTGCCTGTATGTAAAACCCAGGATCTTCGAGAAATCCCTTCTGGAATTTGAGCTTTGCTTCAATGCACACTTCTGCTTCTTTTTCAGCAAATGAGACCCCAGTGGCAAGGGGAGATGGTTTATGAAGAGGCAGCACATGCAGAAAAATCTTTCCATAAGGGCTGAATCTGGCAGGGCAGTTCCAGTGGACTGCTGGTTTGGGTCTAACCCAGACAAACATTTCCCTGCTTCTTCCTTTTCCCAGGAGAGTTAATGCCAAGAGACGATACTGCTGCCAGACTGGGCAGCAGTTAGGAGCACCCAGGAAAGTGTCAGTGCATTGTGAGGTCTGTGGTTGATGAGCAATCAGTGAGAGCTTGCAGAGCAGAGAAAGCAGGTCCCTGTGCTCTGCTCTGTCAGTCTATGGCCTGGTTATAAAGCACAGCAGTCATCCTAGCAGTGAAGGGTTATTCTGTGTCCTTGTCATCTCTCCAAGGGGCACAAGGGCTGGATCGGTGAGAATGCAGCTTCTCTTTGGCTTTCAAAGAGGAAGGATTATGACTGCAATCTCCCCCTGGCAGGTGAAGAGTTCAGCTCCAGTGTCCAGAGCTGTTCAGCGTGGAATATGGTGATGCACATCTTCAGCAAGTTCAGCCAGGCCTCCAGCAGACTGGTAAGGACAGAGCATGAAGCTCTGGGCTTCACTCTGTGCCCTGGGAGCTCCTGCAGTCACCCCTGAAACTGAGGAGCTACACATATCAGGGCTATGTATCAGGAAAAGATCAGCAGTGCTCAAGTGGACAAGTTTCCTTGGGAGGACCCTAGTCGTCCCAGGGAATAATGATGTGGCACAGCTCTTCCTCAGGCATGTGGCGTTACTCTCTAGTTGTGCAATTAATTTCTGAGTCTGAAGAATGTCCAGAAGTATGTCACTGTGAACACCAGGATGACTGCAGCCAGGCTCCAGAGCTCACTTTTGAGCTCTTCACCGGGGTGAGATGTACAAGCTGCAGGGACCTCCTTTCCTGGCACCAAGGGAGGGAGCATGGAGCGATAAGTTAAGGACAAGCAGAATGCAATCCAGGGTGGCTTATACTGGGACATGTCAGCCCCTTCTAGCCATGTGCTCCTTCTCTTCCAGACTTCATGGTCCTTCCAGCCTGCTAGCCGAGGGTCAGCAAAGTGGCATTTTCAGCCAGAGGGAACTCCTTTGTCCCTGATTTCCCCTACACCAGAGAAAGTCCAGAGCAGCTGGAAGCACTCTACAGCACTGTCATGAACTGGTTTTTTGAAGCTGTGCACAGATGTAGCACAGGGGTGATGCTGCAGCATAGCAGTAAGATACCTTGGACAAATCCTGCCACCCTGGTGGGTACAGGTTTGTCCCTTCTACACTTTTGGCAGAGGTTTCCCAGTGCCACAACACAGCAATGGCAGGGGAGGAGGGAGAATAAATCAAGTTGGGAGAAATCAAGTCAGGAGAACTCAAGTCTACCTTTCCCTGACTTAAAGCCAACTCGGCCTCACAAGTCAGCAAAGCCATGTCTGTGTGCAGAAGAGCTAAATGGGCAGCAGAGGCTAGAATGAGTATCTTGCTAAAAAAGTATATGCTAAGTGAAGTGTGTTTTAAGGAAAACAGGCACTGGAAAGCCCTGACAGCCTGGTCCAGTACTCCCTTGCCATGCAGACGGAACAGCACTGGACAGCAGGAGCAGCACAGTGATGGGGACACAGCTCTCCAGTAGGCTCTCTCAGCTCAGCTCTGCTGTGTCTGCCCCACTGAGCAGGGTTCCCTGTGGCCAGGCCATAGACTTAAAAAACAGGAGACATGGCCCTCTCTGGAGAAGATCTTACTAGCCAGGAATAGGCCTGAGCCAAGAAACAGCCTTTGAAGAAGGGAGAAAAACCCACCCAGGGAAGTCAGACACACTGGCTGTATGTAGTACCAGCCAGCCAAGAGATGGGCACATAGACATTCAGAGCAACATGAAGGCAATCCCACACGAGCGCCAGAAGCCCTCCTTCTGCTTCAAACAGCCTCAGCTTGGCAGTGACCCCCCAGAACCTGACCTCACTGCTGATGGGAACTGGCACCCCCAGCCTCTTGTGTCTCCCAAACCATTCCCCTCCAGCAGGACAAGGAGCAAAAACACACATTGCAGGCAAGAGTGGGACTTCCTTAATCAGTGGTGCAGGTACAGCTTCTTTAGCTCAGGTTTGCTAGGGTGTTTGTGCTTGTTTGAGCCTGCTGGACTCTCTCATCTGTTGAGCACTCTCCAGCTGCTTGCTTGTGCAGCACAGCACCCTGCTCCCACTGCTCCTCCCTGGAAAGCACCCCCATCTGCTAGTCCAGTCACTGCATCCTGAGAGAGACGCAAGGAGCATCCACCTGCAGCCTGGAGCCTCTCTGCCAGACATGCTGGACACAACCGACCGTCTGACAGCACAGTGCCCCAGTCCCCAAAGCTGGAGCAGGGGTGAGCTCCCAGGAGCAGGGGATGTCCTGCTGCGGGTGACCTGCTCCCTGGGGCAGTGAGGCTGTCAGAGCATTGAGGGAGCCAGCTGTGAGCGCCTCTGTTGTGCTCACCCAGCTGTCCCCATGGCCAGCCATGTAGAGAAAGCTGTTGGCAGCTAGCACCCAGGTAGCTGCGACACCTTCATCAGTGCCAGCTTCACAAGAGCAGCAAAAGCTGGGTTGCTAAAGGGAAAACATTTTTTAAACATTTTTATATTAATTGCACAGGGCCCCGAACCTGCTCCCTGACACCTGGCAGCCAGAGGAGAGGGCCAGTCTCCATTACGTCCCTTCCCCGTTCACTGTCACTCTGCAGGCACTCTCCCAGCCCCTCACAGCGAGCAGCACTCATGGGCTGCCTGGCCTTGGACATCACAGGGGAAAAAGTGGTCCTTGTCCCTCACAGTGAAGGCTGAGGACAGCAGCTGGGCTCGATGGCACAGCTATAGGCTGTGAGCACCCGTGCTCACCCCACTACAGCCCTTTGCTCTCCTTGGGGTAGGCTTTCCAGACAGCATGCCTGCAACCAGGAGGGCCACACTGGTCGCATGCTGGTGGTCTGGCAGAGCTCATCCCTGCTCCAGGGAGGGATAGCATCTTTTCATTGACCTGTATACAAATATTTGAGTCAGGACTTCCAAAACCAGGCAGCTCCAGCATAGAGGTTCAGACCAGGATGGATTTCAGGAGGCGTTTTCCAGCCTCCCACCTCCCTGACTTGCTCCCTAGAAAATGTGCAGCCATCCAAATCTCTGGAAGGGCGCCCGCTCCTCTTCACATCCCTCTGGCATTCCAGGAGTAGAGAGTGGATTTGTGTGTCTCCTGTAGCCTCTCCCCTGCCTCTCACGAGTGCCTGAGCCCCTGTTTTTGTGGGCTCACACATGTGATACCCTGCAAGCTCTCTCCGCGTGCTAGGGCACGCTCTGCCCACAAGCAATGGCAGCACTGCTGAAAAGTCTCCTGGCAAGGAACTGCACGTATCAGTGCCTGGTTTAGTCACTTCAAAACAATCTGGTTAGTAAGAGGGAGAGGAGGGAGGAAGACTGTATCCCAGGCAGAGATTGCACTTGGAAATGCCGATGAGATGACACTGTTCTCTGACAAGTATTTGAACAACTGGAAGAGCAGTAAAACACCACAGTTTCCATCCACAAGGCTGTATCCCATGGACAAATAAAAGGCAGGGATCTTACTGGAAGTCACATCTGATTTGTATCTGTCTGGCCTGAATCAGTTCTGATGCTGAGAAGAGACAGGCTGAACCCTGCCCACTAAAACAAGAGGAAAATGCATGAAGGAGAGTGCAGCCGAGGCAGTTGCTGAGCCTGGGTGGGCAGTGGGCAGCCCTGCTCCAGCAAGAAGGGCAGCAAGGAGCTGCCTGCGCCCACCTCCTCCTCCTCCTCCCTCTGCTCCCAGGCATGATCTGAGCACTGTGTGCTGCTGGCTCTCGGGCTGCAGCTAGTGTTGCTGCTCTGCCAGGGCAAAACTGATCAAAAAGTCAATGGTTCAGTCAGGTTCTTGTGTTTTGGGGTATCTGACAAAGGCAATTGTTAGCTGCACCCTGCAAAGCAACCCATCTCTTACACTGTTCTGGGGCAAGTGGGTTTTGCAGAAATCTCATCTGTTTAGCTGCAAGAGTTATCCTGTGAGTCAGTACTGGTTCATTAGGAAACTCGTCTCTAACTGAATGGAAGCCAAAAACTCTGTAAAGCCTTGTTTCCAGCCACATTTTTTGGGGTTAGTAGCCATAAAACCCCAGCACATCAGAAAAAAACACTGGAAAACAAAACAGAAGAGAGCTTTTGTGGTTTTCCTTTGCATTGGTGTATTCAGGGGGAGAAGGGAAGGTTTTGTTTCCTCTCTGACAATTGAGTTAGAGGGGGTCTCTGGAAAGCACATATTTTTTAACTCACATGCTTAGATAAAGAAAAAAATCTCTGCTTAATGCCCAGACAAGAGGTGCTGGTACCAAGCCTCATTTTCAGGAAGGAAATCATGGCAAAATTCAGGAGAGAGACATGTATGCAAAGGAGGCAGCATGAACAAGTCAGAAAAGCTGAATTATATCCTATTCTCTCCTAGTGGCTTCACAAGTTGCTTCCCCCCTCTCCTCTTCATCTTTTTTTCCATCATGCCTCACACAGCATTAGAGGGACAACATTTGGGCCAGGATGGCCAGGAGCTATGTGTCCGATGCCCCCCACAACATGTTACCATAGTGCAAATACTGGATGATATTCAAGCCTCTGCAAGAGGGGTCCAGAGGAGTGGGATGCTGAACACAGGCTTCAGCTGCCAACTCCTTGCTGTGATGCCACAGTATTATGCAAAATTATCAAATGCACATCCCAACAGCTGTATTTCTTTCCCTGTAGTGAGGAAAACTCTGTGATGGGCTTGGATGCACCATGCATTTTGTTTCCATTTAATCTAATTCTTCTGACAAAGGGACAGCCTCTGGGGACAGGATCTCCTTGTTCCAGGTGAAGCATAAACTCCAGCAGTACTCTGGCCCTCTCCCAGGATGAGAAATGGGGCCTAAAAGATTTCAGGATCAGAAAAACACTAGCATTTGCCACCCAGACACAGACAGATTTGTGCCGTGACTTTCGCACTGTCACTGCTGGACTCCCAGCAGCTCTGAAGCCATTTCAATGGCATGTCTCAGCCTGGAACACGTCACTGCCAGCACTCCCAGTGCAAGTCTGGGCTGGGTTCACAGGCTAAGGGAAAAGGGTTTTTTCCACATTAAAGACTTTCTCTCTGTTGACAGTAATAAACAAGGGAAGAGAGGAGCCGATCCTGTTCCTGCAGGCCAGGTTACTCACATTTTGCAATGCTTAGGGCACATGCATGGAAGAAAATGAAAGGCAGCATACAAACACAAGAAAATCTTTCTGGGCCAGACTATCTTGCCATCTGTCCTGTCTCCAAGGATAGCCAAGAGCAGGTGCCAGGGCAGAGCAGAGACATGGGGCAGGTAAGCAGCAATATCCACCAGAGCTCCCCCAAGCACGTAGTGGTATGCAGTTTAGGGCCTCTGCCTGGACCTCCCACATTGGGTTCAAAATCCAGGGCTGCGTCCTGCTGCAGGGGTCTGCTCCAGCCCCCTTGAATGCACCCCAATCTCCCCAGTCCCAGCTGCTGGAGCCATCTCATCGGACATGTTTTCCAACCTGCTTGCCCCCACCCATCGCTACCCATGCTCCTGTCGCTTAGCACCAGTGATAAACAGGGCACATCCCCTTGGCCGGGTGCCTGCCCAAGGCATGCAGGATCAAGTCTTCTCCTGAAACCCTCCTCTGGCAGCCACTGAACAGCACCACTTGGTTTATCAGACAGTGAGGCTATCCCTGTAGCAAAAGCACTCTTGCTTGATCAACGTCATCCTGCTAGGAAAATTAGCAGCGGTCTGCCTGCCTTCGGCACAGATCTCTGCACAATCCCCTTGCCTTGGCCCGTGTCTCCCCCCACATTACAAACCACTCAATCTTCAGGTCAGTTTTGGCTCATTGCTAAACATATGGCAGGCTTCTTGCCTGGGTTTATCCAACCACTTCTCCCCAGGGGCAGGGCTCCCTGCCCCTGACTCCAGCTAGCTCCACAGCTTTTTGCATCCAGTGTCAGTTTTCCTTTTGCTCTGGCAGATAATCTCAGCCATTGCAGCCCATACTCAGTTTCTCATGAGCCCTTACTCCAGCCCCTCTGATTTTCCAGCATCCCCTTCCAGCTGTCTGTGAGCTGAGAGAAAATCAGCTCCTCCCCACTGCACCCCACCCCACAAGATGCCTCTTTTTAAGCTGCTCTCTAATGCTTCCAGCCTACCCCACTGGGGAGTGCAGGCTCCCAGGCCCTTTACTCAAGGAGAGTATAGGTCTTTGGCAGAAGAGGATGCCCTGCCCTTCTCCCCATCCCCAGCCAGGCTCCTGCCCTGTGCCTCTGAGGGCACTTGGGCTGCAGCAGCAGGTCAGATCCAGGACCCAGTCCTGCCCCTGTACCCAGCCTGGCAGGATCACAAGGCGGACTAAAGCGAGAGCAGAGTCAGGAACCTTAAACCTGGACAAATCATTCTCAGGGGACTAAAGTGAGATGAGAAGCCTGCCCTGCACAGCAGTGACCACCGTCGTGCTCCATCAGTAAAGCCAGGAGCGGGGCTGCCCACGGCAGGGGAGCTGGTCGCAGCCTGGCTGAGGGGGCAGTGGTGGGGGTCCCAGGGCCCCCAGAGGGGCAGGCAGGCTCAGCTGAAACACAGATGAACAGCTGAGCGCAGTTTCTGCCGCACCCTGCCTTCACCCTTCCTTCACCCTTGCAGGTATCCCCGGGGCCCGCAGGACGGCATCCCCCAGCCCAGAGCGTGGCAGGACGGGCCCCGACGGCTCCCCGTGCCACCCGTCCGGAGAGCCCCGCAGCACGTACAACCATGCGTTGAGTCCTGCCAAGGAGAGTGGATGCCAAACCTGAATTACCAGCCCAGAGAGTAGCTGTGGAACCCGGGAGCTGCTGTGATTTGCGGCAGGTTTTTCAGGTCCCCGCCTGTCACACACACGCCAATACTTAAGCAGTCACCCAAGGACCTTTGGGGTTCTTGTTTTACACACTTCTGGTCCCTGCCAGCTCCAGGTAAGCGCAGGCTTTGAGCTGGGGGTGCTGGGGTGGATTTGCAGTTGGAGATAGGGGGGAGATGGAGGGAGGAGCTGACCTGCACTTACTGATGCTGGGGAGGTTGGAGCAACACCCAGCAGGGCTGTGGTGAGAAAGCTTCATGCCTGGGGCTGGGAGAGGGGTACACAAGCAGGCAGAGACCCCCAGGCTGGGGGTACCACGGGGACCTGCCTCTGTTTCAGCAGCTGCTGTGCTCTTGTTTGCTTTGTTCCCATCTGATATTATCTTCTAAAAGGCTAAACGGGTAGTTTACAGGATGCATGACAGGTGTTTTTTCCTTATTTATGGCAGGGTCTGGTTTATTTTTAAAGCCTCTGTCCCACCTTATCCTGTGCGCCATGCCGGCTGATGTTATCCACAGCCACCCCACAGCAGGAGGCTGAGCAAAGCTTGGGACAGGACATGGCTCTGCAGCAGAATAAGGGAGGGCAGGAGGGCTCGTTTGCATTGAGAACTGCTATTTTGATCCCTGCAGTGGCAGGAAATAGCTGCAAGCTAAAACCAGATGCAGATGCCTCCAGTCGCATCCCAGCCGTTGCAGTGGGGAAAAGCACTGGGGAAAGGGTCAAGCAACCCAGCAAGGGCTATGAGGCCCCATCAGCTGGGCAGGAGCTACTGCTCAGAGAGTTTTCCAGGGGCTTCGGGTGCAGTAAATGGTTGGAAAGCTGCACAGCCTGCCAGCTATTGTGCCTGCCATTCAAAAAAGCAAAGCTGAACAAACAGAGCTCATGTCTTTTCTGGAAAAGTGGCTGCTTTCTGCCAGGACAGTAAATGCTGACTGTACTAGCAGTGCTGGGCAGGCATGCTGGGAGACAGAGGGACGTCTTCTCCCATCTCAGGCCAAAGCTGGGAGCCCTGCTGGTAACTGCAGGCTGTCTCTGGGGAGCTGGGCGCAACCACAGGACACGGGCAGAATAACTGAGGAGTGAGGTCTCTCTCCATCCCACTGCTCCTACCTCACACCTAGGTCAGGTCACTCAGGGCCTTGTCCAGCTGATTTTTAGATATCGCCGAGGATGGAGGTGCCCCCACCTCTCTGGTCCCTGTCCCCATGTTGGATCCCTCCTCCACTATGAAGATTTTTTTCCCAATATCTAATAAGGCTTTCTCTTGCTGCAACTTGTGTTCATCAGCCATTGTCTTCTGTCTGCTCACTCCAAAATGGCTCTGGAGGTGCTCATCAGCCACACTAAGAGCACCAGGTGCTGCCTGCACGGCCTCCATGCACACAGCAATGCTGGCTGGAGCCACCCGCAGCTCAGGCAACTGATCAACCCCTTGCAAGCTTCAGCTAGTGGCTGCTCTCACATTGCTCCACCTAAAACCAAGACAGTTAGTCAGAGCCAAGCGTGAACTCCCTGATGTGCTTTAGCTTGACACGTAGGACAGAGCAGGTGTCACCAGTGCTGTGGTTTCACTGTGACAGTGCATCTGGCATTGTCATTTCTGCCTGGGTGAGTAACCCCCACCACTGAACTCTCATCCCTGTGCTGCCCAGGGGAGAGAGCAGTGGGCATGGGACTGCTCGCAGGGCTGAATGACAACCACAGCCCCCGCCAGCCTTTCTGAAAGCCGAAAAGATAGTTTACATCCTTTGCACTGAAAAAGCCTTTTTTTTCCTATTGTCTGCAAAAAAGTAGGCAGAAAAAAGCAGTGAGCAGTGATGCTTTTCAGCAGCTGAGCAAAACATTTGTGATTGTCCGTATTTCTGCCAGGCTTAAAGAAATGTAAGCAAAAAAATCACCTCTCCTGTACAGGGGAGAGGTCCTGTGCAGCCTGAAAGCCAGGCTCCAGACCTGGGCTTAAACAGTGCTCCATTTAAGTAGCGGGTAGGTGAGTAGTGGTCCAGATATGGCCAATCAGGACATTTAGGGACTCCTGGTGTCCTCAAGCCCTGTCATATACACCCAATTTGGAGTTGGACTTGATGATCCTTGTGGGTCCCTTCCAACTCAGGACATTCTATGATTCTATGAACTTTTAGCACACAAGAGGTGCCAAGTGCTGGGTGCCCTATGTGGCACGGGGCCACATAGATCCTGAAAACCTCCAGGGCCCAGTGGAGCAATGTGGGGAGACCTGCAGAGCCCCCCAGGACCGCCAGGGTTTTGACCTTTTCCTGAAAGCCATCTCACGGCCTTGAGAGGTAGGAACTCTTCTCCCTCCAGAGCAGGGATAGAGGGGAGACAAGGAAAAAGCATCAGGCATCATGTCCTGTGTGCTGGGGCACCCTGAGCTGCCAGCAGGTAGAAGATACTGTGTCCTACAGGGAAACGCCTCAGGAACCTGGAGATTATCAGAAATAGAAACAGCTGTGAAGATGAAACATGAAAGGTGAAGCATGCGTTACCTATGCAAATCAATGCACACACATCAACATACATTAATGCAGCAGGCTGCAAATGGTGATTTATAAACCACCAGGACATGTTGCTGCTGGTGGCCCAGGCTAGATGCATGATCCAGAGGTGATGAGGAGCCCTGTGGTGACTTTACAGGGGAAGGGTAGGTGGCTCAGAGTTGATGTGGGTTGCTAATCAAGGAGGGGAGGATGGCCTTGTTGCCTGAGCCTGACCTCATCTGCGCTTTGACCTCATGGAGAGCCTGGCAGCCACAGTTCTGGAGAGCAGCGCCTCAAGTCCAGGGGATCTCCTCCCCCTGCATCATTTGCAGAAGTCTCCAACCGCCCAAGGTAGGTAAGCAGCATTCACCTGGCCCCCACCAGCTCTCACACATGAGGGACTGAACTTTGTCCGCCCCCTTCCTATATGGACAACTCTGAACTGAGCTGATGCCAGGAAAGCCCAGGCAGCTGCTGCCACACACCTCTGGCTGCCACACTCTGCACACAAGGCCAGCTCAGTTTGCAGCACCTGGGGTTAAAGATGGTCTTTCCCCAGTCCATCCATTGGGTGGTAGATGATGCTGTCTACCAGCACACTCCATCACGCTCAAAGGTACTCCAGCCTTACACAACCACTGTGTTACAATCAGTATTTCCAAGTGACTCAAGAAAAGTGGGGTGTTTCACAACCAGCCCTGGTCTATTTATAAGCCCCTACTCAAATGCCAAAGGATCCTTTTATTAGTCAAAGCAACCTCCTGCAGACAAGGCTCAGTGGGGCCTTTGCTTTTTGACATAACGCTCAAAGAAGATGATCTCTCCAGCCTCTCGTGAATAGGAGAGCTGGCTCTCTGCAAGCTGCAAGGCAGTTTTGGTGTCGAGCCCCATCCCAGCAGTGCTGTCAGCAAGTGAGAGCCCTGGGGCATTCAGTACACCCCAGGGTACCAAGTGGGTTAAGGTGAGTTATCCGTCAACCGGGAAAGCAGTTACGTTTAAAGCCACACAGTAGGGGTGTAGTATGATGGAGGTGCCTGGCTTACACCCCGGAGCCAAAGGGAAGGAGAAGCTGGACTGCAAGGTGGAGGCAGCTGAGGAGGGGAGCGGACGGCCCAGAAGAGTCCCATGGCAGGCCAAGGGCTCCTGGAAGCACTGGAAAGCCAACAACACTGTCCCACCCACCTGGCAGAGATGGGCCAGGCAACTCGGACAGCAGGAGAGCAGATCAAGAAAGGCCACATTTTTGCATCCAGCTCCTCCCCCACCAACACCCCACAGCTTGGTTTCGGAAACACCATGATGATTCAGTATCAAGGGACTTCTGCATGCTTTGTGGGGGCAACGCCTCGTGTTTCAGTTGACCGAATTGGCAGGCTTCATCCTCTGCTACATGGGAGCAAACTTGGAGCCCTGCAGAAGAGAGCTGTGGGACTTACCCAAGGTGTACTTACTTGTTTTGCTTGTGCTTTTGTGCCAAGTCTGCCAGAGATTCGTGCAAAGCACAAGTGGGACAAACGTTACTCTGGAGAGGAATGTGGGTTCCTTGCTTCTGCCATTGCTGGGAGCACCTAGCACTGATCGCAGCTGAAGGCAGTGAGTGCTTGGGCAACGGATGTACGCGGGGTACAGTTCTCCGAGGACTGACCCTTCACTGATACACCAAAAAACAAGCAAACAAACAGTTTGGCTATGCTCAGGAACAACAGGACTGTTTATGCCTGTGTGTGATAACATTAAGTATTAGTAAAAACAAAGCAGCTGACCTGCTTATCGCCAGCTTTCTGTGATGTCCAGCCATGCTGCTAAGGGGAGAATCAGGACATTGATCAGGAGGGAAAATGGGGTGATTTCTGGGTCCAAGCCCACGCTCCCAAAAGATCCTGCAACCTCTGGTTTGTGATTCCCCTGCACAAACTTGCTGGGAGGTTGAGGGGGAAAAAAGAATTACAACAACGACTAGGCTGGATGCCAGCTACTGTCCCCTCGCCCAGAGGATAAATAGGTTTTTTTAATTAATGTCTTTAAATTAACCCCCCCAAGATGCCCATTGCTGTGACATCACTCCCAAGTGACGCCCAGGCCTAAATACGGCTGTAAACAGGAATCGTCCCCACGGGAGTCACACTGGCTATAAATACAGCAGGAGGGGAGTGCTGAGCAGGGGACAGGCTGCAGTTTCCTGCCAGCTAAGGATGGTGAGACAGCTCAGCTGGATGCTATTAGTGTGCGGCTGCCACAGTGGGGAAACTGAGGCAGGAGTTTCTGGGGGGCTGGGGCTCCCGGCTGAGCTCCCCAGCCTGCCTTTAGGAAGGGAGTTGTGCCCTGCTGCAGCCAGAGGCCACTGGGGAGGGGGGAGCTGGTGGGGATGGGGATGGCAAATCTGGGTCTCAGCAAGTGTGGCCCCACTGGCCGCTCCCAGCTCAGGCAATGATGACAGCCACTCTCCACAGTGCCTGGCCCCATAGCCCTGCCCCAGGAGGAGATGGCCACAGAGAAGCCAGTGACTCCCACTGAGGAGCAGCTGGAGATCCTGGAGTACAACTTCTGCAAGGTGAACAAGCATCCTGACCCCACCACTCTGTGCCTCATCGCAGCTGAGACCGGACTCTCTGAGGAGCAAACCCTGGTGAGTGTGCACCCCTCACCTCTGCCCTGCTCCCCCTGCATGCCTCTGTGCCCCACACATTCCCCCCGCATCTCCTGCCTGCCCTGTCCCTGGTGCTCTATCATACTCCTTGCACCCTTTTGTCCCCCCACATGCTTCCTACTGCACCCCCTGCACCCCTCTGTGTCCCATACGCTCCTTATTTACACTCTGCACTGCTCTGCACCCTACATACTCCTTACTGCACCCCACACTGCATCCACAAGTCTCTGGACCTCTGCACCCCCCAGTGCACCCCCAACCCCATAGTGCACCCACAGAGCTCTACTGCACCATTGCACCTCCCTGTACCCCACATTCTCCCTGCACCCCATATGTTCCTGCCCCTGCATCTCCAAAGTCCCTTCCCCTGTAATCACAGCCCCTTCATCCCACAGCCGTGGCCTCCTGCATAGAAGCCCTGTGCCCCATTGGGATCCTTGTGCCCCCCCTGCCTGCCAGCCGCATCCCCAGCCTGGGCTTGGAGACCAGGCTAGTGCTTCCCGCAGCCAGAACAAGGGCACATGCTGAGGGCCGCTGGCTGGCTGCAGAGCCCTGAATATACAACCCATGCATGCTGTCCTTTCCTTCCAACTCATTTCTGACAGTTTCGGGTGCCTAAACCACTGCTGTCTTTATGGTCTGAAGAATCTGCAGTAATTTTAAAATAGATACAGGATAGATGCAACTCCTGCAGA
Organism: Anhinga rufa; assembly: GCA_013400875.1. Taxonomy (NCBI): domain Eukaryota; kingdom Metazoa; phylum Chordata; class Aves; order Suliformes; family Anhingidae; genus Anhinga; species Anhinga rufa. Next base: position 22,168 of record VZTV01108913.1, read on the forward strand.
TGTGCTGTGGGTCATGGTCAGGCTGTGCACACTCCCCCTAACTGCAATTAGCTAGTTCAGCATCCCAAGCCCACACATCAGGCAAGTCTGTTGGCCTCTCCAGGAGACATAGAGGCCTCCAAACATCCCTCCACAGGGACAGGCTGCCACTGTCTGGGACTTCCACTGAGCCCTCTGCTCCATCTGGCTACCTGCAGGCTACCCTGGGCTTCAGAAGCAAACGGCTGCTTCCCAATTCCTTCAGGTTGCAGTGCAGCCGTTTTTGATGCAGGTGTTTCATAAGCTACTAGACCCATAGCAGCACTGATGGGTATAGAAAAGAAATCCACCCCACTGAAAAGTTAGCAGCATTTTGCAAAGAACTGCCAAGCCTGGCTCTCCCTGAGCAAAGCCAAAGAGATATGAGAGCTGAGCAGGCACTGCCAGCATTTAGCCTGTACCAGGGAAGGACGCTGGTATAACATCCCTTGCACTGATAGTCCTTGGCTGGAGTGGAAAAGGAGACCCCTCCTCTACTGTGCTTTGGTGACAGGCAGGTACCACTGATATCCCATAGAAAATGAAAATTTCCACTAATTAATAACAATGGACCATGTGAGC
>VZTV01108915.1:831-14894 GCA_013400875.1 Anhinga rufa
ATCATACACCCAATAGCATAGGTTGACAGTGCTGTTTATTCCCAGATATAATTGTGAAACCTTTTAAAACTGATCCTCAAAGTTAAAAACCAGAGGATTTGCCGTGGGAAAGTGAATTGTGTGTTTAAGTAAATCTGTTTTTAAAATGTTGCTAGATAATGAATGACTGCACTGTCTCAAGGAAAAAGAATTCTGGCTTTTACTACTGAAATACCTAGTCTCCATCTTTCTCTTATTACTTAATTGGGAGGTGGCAATTGCAGGTCTGTATTGGGCTTTGATTTTTATCTTGACTGGAAAACATGCACATGTTATATATACTCCAAATACAGTGCTGAATTTTAAAAAATTAGTGAAAAGATGGTAATGCTATTACATGAACCAAGCTGGAATGAACACTAGAATTAAAATCTTGGGAGAGCTGTAACTGTTGTCCAATCTGTTAACACCAGCCAACTTTGTGGTGGCTCCATCTCGTGGCAGAGAGGAGAGCAAGCTCTAGTGTTAATCATCAGAGCCCACATGGACTGTTTTTGTCTAATGATGCTAGGTATACTACTGGACATATCTGGGCATGCCCACCTAGTGAAGGAGACGACTACATCTTCCATTGCCATCCTCCTGACCAAAAGATACCCAAACCCAAACGACTGCAAGAGTGGTACAAAAAGATGCTGGATAAATCTGTGTCGGAGCGCATTGTCCATGATTACAAGGTTTGTGAAGTGTATGTTTGGGGGATGGTGAGGGTGGGGTATTGGCCAGTCATGTCTTGGTTCCTTCCTTGCCTTATGCATTGTGCCTGATTCCTGGAGTTTACTGTATTAGTTTTAAGTGAATTGAGCACTAGAAGCTTAGAGTTAAAAATATCCTCTTCAAAGCATCTGGCTTCTGAAATCATTCTAGCAAGAGATGTGAAATGATTCCTTAGAACAAACTAAATTCTTGAGGAATACTGTAGAAGAGAGCAAATCTCAATTAATACAAAGAACATATATGGAATCTTTAATATTCTTCCTGTGTTAAACAAAATTGCAGGGTTAGGCTGCTGACGTAGTTAGAAGTATGTAAAATCTTTGGAATTATCAGGACTTCGGCTAGTGTCAACAATATAGCGATTATGTTGTTCCTTTTGGTAAGTACGCATATTGAAGTCTAGCACATGGTAATGATTTATTTCTTCCGAGTGGGAATATTTGAAATGTATTTGACAAACTGTCTGTCTGTAACTGATGCAGTGTTAAATTGGCACTTAGAATGTGCCCTCATAAAATTAATTGAAATATTGAAGTAAGCTCTCCTTTCTTTGATCTGCTGGTGTGCTTTTTATTGCTTATTGAAAAGGTTGCCTTTACTTATGTGACTTGCAATAGTGGTAACCAAGTGTTTTGCTCTTTTTCAGGATATATTTAAACAGGCAACAGAAGATCGTCTAACAAGTGCAAAAGAGCTACCTTACTTTGAAGGGGATTTCTGGCCTAACGTTCTAGAGGAGAGCATTAAGGAACTAGAGCAAGAGGAAGAAGAACGGAAGAGAGAAGAAAACACTAGTAATGAAAGCACAGATGTAAGAATACTTCTGCTATTTCATGATGTAATGTAAAAGTTTTGAGTATGTATTTATGTATTTTGGTTATGTAGTTAAAAAAAGGTGGGAGCTAGGCACTTTGGTTAACTGACTTTTTTACCTTTCTAACTTCACTCTATCTAATATAGATTTAAATTTTACATTTTATAAATTAGAGCTGTTAAAATACCACTAAGCTACATTCGTATGAGCAGTGGCTGTTCAAATGGCTATAAACCTAACTAATTACCAAAGTCAATTAGATTGAAACAGCTGCTAGTTAAATATTTTGCTGCTGAAATCCAATTATTATCGATGTTCCTGCTGACTTGGAAGCTTTTTCCTTAAGCTTTAGATTTTGGACAGTGGCTAACTTTTCTTTCCAACTTAGATGTTATAATACCAATCCTAGCAGAACTTTCTGAGAAAGTAACAGTGTGATTTAGTAATTTACTCAGTATAGGTGGTTTTAGTAGAAAGCTTTAAGGCATTGAGGATTTTAAGCACAAAATACTGCTGAACTGTTGTTGGGCTACTTGAACTAGAGAAATTTCTTGCTGGTACATTGTGCAATTATTTTTTTTGAGAACGTGCAACAGTGGTGCTTTCACATTCCACAAAGAACAAAAAAAGTATGCCTCTTAATGCAACAATACATTTTAAAATGAATGGCTGCGGAATTTATGCATCTGCCCATCCTTGGATCACCTGAGCTTTTTTGGAAGAGGTGGTGAATCTAGGATAAAGTTAGTAGTTTTGCTCACACAGTAGTACTTGTTAATTAACTCTGTTTAAACACTGCTCCTTCATCACCTTATTAGATTTTTGTTGGGGTTTAGAATTAATCTTTTCCCTAAAAGATCTTTGGTTAAAAAAAGTTAGGTTTAACATCACAAATAGAATTTGTGGTCCTCCTGTGCTGCTCTTTGCAATACCTCCTTTCAAGGACTTTGAATAAACTAAGTAGTGCAAGAGTAACCTGGAAATTAGGCAACTTGTTAGTTAATGCAAATCTGATATCATCTTACTTCGGAAGGTTTTATTTAAAGGTTTGTTTTCAGCTTGGCATAGCTGCAAGTTCCCATCTCTCTAATGCACCAGAAACCAGTCATGAGGAATCTGACCGAGCTTTCTGTGTGAGGTTGGTCAACACTTAGGTGATCCTCCCCAACAGTTTGGCCCCAAAATCCCGTGGTGGGGGAAGCTTGCACCATATTACTATTTAACCTTTATTATGAAAAATAATTTCAACTCTTTATCGACCCCACGTTTCACCTCTTGAAAAAATGAGGCAACAATAAACTGTATTCTCAAATGAAGTGATAGTCATTCGTGTTCACTGGAAATTTCCATCCTGACAAAGTTATTTTAAGCTTAGAAAAAATGCTTATTTGGATAAGAATTGCTTTGATCCTTGATCATCAGATGCTGTAGTGTTTTGAGGGGCCCTCTGAGAAGCACTGTTCACTGGTAATTGATTATAATTGAAATTAAGCTGACCTGTTTTGTTTGACTGTTGTAGCATGTGACAGGAGGAAGGTGCATACTAGAAATTGCACCACTAATGCCGTTTGGACTCAGAAGAACAGCTTTATATCAAAATCGGTTTAATGTAGTCCATTAAAAAAAAAAAAGTCTGTCAGAGAGCTGTAACAAACAAAACCTAAGTGAATTAAGTCTTTCTTACCTCTGGTTAGTGCAATATCAGTTTTAGTTTTCAGTTATTTTTAGTTTTGAATTGCATCGAGAAGCCATCTGCTGAACCCTTTTGTAATTATCCAAGAGGTTCTTCAGTGTTCAACTATAGCAGACGAACAGGTTTCGGTAAAAAAAACATTTCCCTTGTGCCTCCTGAGCATTTATGCTTTTACTATTTTTAGAACTGTGTATCGCTGATCTTTATCTTCTGGAGTAATTCTAATGGAATTAATTTAATGTTTCAGGGGACCCTGGTAAGTGTCTTCAGAGCAAATTATTGTGAAGTGTGTTTTGTCCTGCAGTTGTAGAAGATGTGAAAGTAACAAAATGCTGATGTGGTGTGACTTGGATAACCAACATAAAATGCCTTTAAAATTAATAGGTGAGCAAGGGAGACAGCAAAAATGCCAAAAAGAAGAACAATAAGAAGACAAGTAAGAACAAGAGCAGCTTGAGTCGTGGCAATAAGAAAAAGCCTGGCATGCCCAATGTGTCCAATGACCTCTCCCAAAAGCTGTATGCCACTATGGAGAAGCACAAGGAGGTAAGAGTCGATAGCATGAGAAGTACGTATTTTACTTAAATAGAGAGGTGTACAAAGCTTTGATACTTCAGAGTTGTGCCCTGTAAAATATGCAGGTTGGTGTGCCACTTGATTCTCCAGCCAAGACAAGTACCAGGAAGTCTTTGCTGTGAGGGCAGTGGGGATAAATATAGCTGTGCTCATACAGAACTTCCTAACAGTCTAGGCTGTCACAACAGTTTTACTGTTACTGTTCAGTCCCAGTGTTTTTTAGCTAATGCTTCTGAAGAAGGTGAATCTGCGGGGCACCCAGAGGTTTGAAATTTCCCAGCCCTTATAAGCACACCACCCTGGTGTCACGTGATTCAAGTGTTAGTGGGTCCTGGAATTGCACACTGTGTAGTGAAGTTTGGCAACCAAAACATCTTGATAAGTGCTGGCATTAAGTCTTTTAATTTTCAGGTCTTCTTTGTCATCCGCCTCATTGCTGGCCCTGCAGCCAACTCCCTGCCCCCCATCGTTGAGCCTGACCCCCTCATTCCGTGCGACCTGATGGATGGGCGTGATGCTTTCCTAACCCTTGCTAGAGACAAGCACCTGGAGTTCTCCTCACTACGAAGGGCTCAGTGGTCAACCATGTGCATGCTGGTGGAGCTGCATACCCAGAGCCAAGACCGCTTTGTTTACACCTGCAACGAGTGCAAGCATCATGTGGAGACCAGATGGCACTGCACTGTTTGTGAGGTATGCTTGGTGAAGTTTTTCCTACTTGCGTCCCCATATCTCTGCCCAGAGTGCTCTTTACCTAAACTAATTTCTCAGTATTAACTGATGGTAAAAGATCTGTACAGCTCACCCTCTGGCAGTTCAGAAAGAAAGGAGAGGAAACGTTTTCTGTAACAAGTGACTACTAATCTGCTACTCGGTGTCACTTTTGTCTTCTACTTCGAAGCTGTGGAGAACCTGAAGTAGAATTGTATTTCTTGTAGTTCATTTAAGGTACTGATGCTGCTTAAGTGGTTGGGAACTGTAGCAATGGCTTGAGCTGTAATGGTAGGATCAGCTGATCGCTCTGAAGAGCAATGCATCCTTCTTCCAGAGTCAGAAGTGTTGTGCTGCAGTGTCTCTGTAAATAGGGCTCTCTGCTGGTTTACAGGCATAGAGGTTTTGCAGCGCTGAAGTTAGATTCCTGTGCTTGGGTGACTCTTCCACCACCCTGTTGTCTCTGTAGAATGCTGCAAACAGCATTTTTGTCTTCAGAAGTGTTTGCAACACCAGTGTGTTTGAAGATCAAGTCCAGTGTTCTGGGTCAATGCTGAGCCCTCCAGAAGCTGGACTAACCTTCAGTCTGGCTTGGAACTTTAATTTTTTTAGCCTGCTGGAAGTAAATGACTGTCTCGGATTCAGTTCTGAAAAGCTCTGATTAAAATTTGATGCTCCCATTTCCTCATATATACCAGAAAATAAATTCCAAGTTTCCTATGGATTAATGAATCCTGAGGACTTGGATCAATTATTGAGCCCACGCTCTTGTGCTGTTGCTTTCACAGAATGTAAATGCTGTTCTATTCTTCCGCCCGGTACACTCTGCTGTATAACTCGCCTGAGAACTGAAAATGCATCTTTCATTCTCTGTCCCTTTATTTTTTTTTTTAATTGGTACTTCTGCTGCTGCTCTTGCCCTCTTCTTTTGAAGCAGCAGCAGAGGGGCAGATTTGTTCCTTGCCTTTTTCTTCTCCTTTCCTATCAGGAAAGAAAGGGATTTTTTTGGCACAGCTGAATAATGTGTAACTTAGTAGCTCAGAGCAAACTTGTTTTTCAAGATATATTTGTGTAGATTTCAGAACCCTTGCACCCACACACTTTCCCTGGCTATAATTTGGATTTATTCCTTCTCTAGTACTTCAACATAGTGTGAAAGATTGACTTTTTCCCTAGAGCAACAATTTGCTTGGAACAGACTGGGAGTTTTCTGTTGAGGTGGCATGACATCATTTATTCACTGTATGGAGTTTCAGGAATGCTGATATCCTTTCCTTCATTGTCTTTCCAGGATTATGACCTGTGCATCACCTGCTATAACACTAAAAACCATGACCACAAGATGGAAAAATTAGGCCTGGGTCTAGATGACGAGAGCAACAACCAGCAGACTGCAACCACCCAGAGCCCTGGTGATTCCCGCCGCCTGAGCATTCAGCGCTGTATCCAGTCTCTGGTCCATGCCTGCCAGTGTCGTAATGCCAACTGCTCGCTGCCATCCTGTCAGAAGATGAAACGGGTTGTCCAACACACCAAAGGCTGCAAACGCAAAACCAACGGAGGGTGCCCCATCTGCAAGCAACTCATTGCTCTCTGCTGCTACCATGCAAAGCACTGCCAGGAGAACAAGTGCCCGGTGCCCTTCTGCCTCAACATTAAACACAAGCTCCGTCAACAGCAACTCCAGCACCGCCTGCAACAGGCGCAGATGCTCCGAAGGAGGATGGCGAGTATGCAGCGGACCGGTGTGGTAGGCCAGCAGCAAGGATTACCCTCACCAACGCCAGCCACCCCAACAACTCCAACAGGCCAGCAGCCCCCAACACCGCAAACCCCACAACCCCAGCCTCCGCCCCAGCCTGCCTCGCAGCCTCAGCCTGCACCTCCCAACAGTATGCCACCCTACACCATGGCAAGAACTCAGCCCCCCAGCGCTGTGTCCCAGGGCAAGGCAGGTGGCCAGGTGACTCCTCCAACTCCACCCCAGCCACCTCAACCACCTGTGCAGGGTCCTCCTCCAGCAGCAGTGGAAATGGCCATGCAGATCCAGCGGGCAGCAGAGACCCAGCGTCAGATGGCACAGGTTCAGATCTTCCAAAGGCCGATTCAGCACCAGATGCCCCAGATGCCACCTATGGGAATGAACCCTCCACAGTTAGGCAGAGGTCCTGGTGGTCATATAGATCAAGGAATGGGGCCGGCAGGAATCCAGCAGCAGCCACCATGGGTGCAGGGGGGCCTACCCCAAGCTCAGCTGCAGCCGGGAATGCAGAGGCCATCCATGATGTCAGTAGCCCAGCCAGGCCAGCCGATGAACATGGCTCCTCAGCCAGGGATGGGTCAGGTACCTGGCGCTGCTCAGCCCAAACAACCACCTCTGCCCCAGGCGGCCTTACAAAACCTACTGCGGACTCTCAGGTCTCCCAGCTCACCCATGCAGCAGCAGCAGGTGCTTAACATCCTTCACTCCAATCCTCAGCTGCTGGCCGCTTTCATCAAGCAGCGGGCGGCCAAGTATGCGGGGTCCCAGAACCCCCAGGGGATGGCGGGTCAGCCTGGCATCCCCCAGGGTCAGCCGGGTCTCCAGCCGCAGCAGGCCATGCAAGGGCAGCAAGGAGGGGTGCACCCCAACCCAGCCATGCAGAACATGAACCCCATGCAAGCGGGAGTGCAGAGGCCCAGCATGCCCCAGCAGCAGCCGCAGCAGCAGCCGCAGCAAGCCATGGCTGGGATGAATCCTCAGGCGCAGCAGATGAATATGAATCACTCGGGGATTGCTCCCCAGTTCCGAGACCTCCTGATAAGACGGCACCAGATGATTGAGCAGCAGCGCCACCAGCAGCAACAGCAGCAGCAGGGAGCGGGACCAGCACTGGGGCCAGGGATGGCCAACCACAGCCAGTTTCAGCAGCCCCAGGGCGTCGGGTATCCCCAACAGCAGCAGCAGCAGCAACAGCAGCAGCGAATGCAGCATCACATGCAGCAGATGCAGCAAGGAAACATGGGACAAATAAGCCAGCTTCCACAGGCGATGAGTGCAGAGACAGGAGCCAGTTTGCAGCAGGCTTTCCAGCAGAGGCTACTTCAGCAGCAGATGGGGTCCCCAGCTCAGCCCAATCCTATGAGCCCCCAACAGCACATGCTCCCCAATCAGGCCCAGTCCCCGCACCTACAGGGCCAGCAGCTCCCTTCATCGCTCACCAATCAAGTGCGTTCTCCGCAGCCCGTACCCTCACCGCGGCCCCAGTCCCAGCCCCCCCATTCCAGCCCGTCCCCCCGGATGCAACCTCAGCCTTCTCCACACCATGTCTCCCCGCAGACCAGCTCCCCACATCCAGGACTGGTAGCTGCCCAGGCTAACCCCATGGATCAAGGGCACTTTGCCGGCCCAGACCAGAGTGCAATGCTTTCCCAGCTTGCTAGCAATCCTGGCATGGCAGGCCTCCATGGTACAAGCGCCACGGAACTGGGGCTCAGCTCTGAGAACTCAGACTTGAATTCAAACCTTTCACAGAGTACACTAGACATACACTAGACACATTGTAGCATTTTGGGAGCAAAAAATAAAAAAAAAGAAAAAAAAGAAAGGAAAAAAACTTATTTTCTCAAGACTTTTTGTACTGAAGACAAATTTTTTTGAATCTTTCTTAGCTAAAACAACATTTTTCCCTGGAACACATCTGAACTCTGCAGCAGTAGTTTGTGGTTTTAAAAACAAACCAACAATGAACCTGAGGGACAGTAGAGTACAAAGAATATATTTTTGTTATGGCTGGAATCATAACCAGTCCTTTTTCTTGGTTTTTTTTCCTTGTGTGCGTTGGGGAGGTTGGGGGAAACGGGTGGTCTTTTGGCTGTTTACCAAAGGATGCCCTACTCATGCCTCCAATAGGTTTTATTTTTTTTTAAATTAATGAAAATATGTAATATTGATAGTTATTATTTACTGAGGCAGATGGTAAACATTTTCCCTATTCTGGTTTTTCTTCATGTCAGTGAAAAAAACCACAACAAAAACAAAACAAAACAAACCCACAGGAGAACCTTCTCCTAAAACCGGAGGACAAAAGGGGTTAATGTTGCTTTAAAAATACATTACATATATAAATATATATATATTAAAATAAATACCAATCTTTTCCTCTTTGGTTGGAAATATGTCAATTCTTTGAAAAATGTAAAAATATTAAATAACTCATTCCCCTCCTGAAGTCTACTTTTGTCCTCCAAGAATTTTCTATACAAGAGTCGGAGCTTAAAAAAAAAAAACTTCAAGTATTAAAAATAATTTGTACATGTAGAGAGAAGACAACATTTTTGCAAATACACAGGGGCAGCTGCCAAATGGATGTAGTATATATATTGTGGTTTCTGTTTTCTTGAAAGAATTTTTTTCGTTATTTTTACATCTAACAAAGGAAAAAAAAAATAAAAAAGAGGGTGAGAAACAATTCCAAAGGGATGATTTTAACTAAGAAAAAGTCCCTGGGGTTTCTTCTTTCTGCTTGCTTTCTCTCTCCCATGCCCCTTTCCCCACCCTCTTCCACTTTCTGTAAAACTTGAAAATAGAAAGCAAAAAACCCTCAAATGTTGTAAATCATGCAATTAAAGTTGATTACCTATAAATATGAACTTTCGATCACTGTATAGACTGTTAAAAATTGATTTCTTATTACCTATTGTTAAATAAACTGTGTGAGACAGACAGCCTGTTTTTAATGTTTCCCTTCTCACCCACATGTGTTGCTTGTTCTTAAAATGGTGGGGGTAGTGGAATATGTGCTCCTTCCTTCCAATGGTCACTATTCAGACATCGGAGAGCTACTTACTGTATATGGCTGTTTTAAAATGCAAATTTCTAATAAGGGGCGTGGAGTAATAATTAGTCTTCTAAATGGACGCTTTTGGTACAACTCTGCATTCGCGTTTGTTCCCAGCATGTACCTTACCAAAGAAATGAGGTCTGACCTCAGCAGTTGTGCCAGTTGGCTGTACCCCACCCTGCTCACGCAGCTGGGGAGCAGCTGATCTTCAAAGGACCTATTTTGCATTTTGAAATGAGAACTGTTGTTTGGATATGTGATATTAAAAGATCCTCTTTCACTTGGAATACATTGTACACCTTTTGGCACTGAAGCGTGAGCATGAGGTAAGCTTGTGTGGTCACCCCATAGGTGCTGCACCGAGATGGTGCATGGGTGCCCTGTCACCCCGTGTTGCATCTGGTGATCTGCCAGATGTAAGGCGTGTGTGGTCAGTTCCTGTAGATTATATATATATATTGGGGATTTCCTGAACAGAGATTCTTCAACTGTGTAGTAAACCCAGTTGTGTGCTGCCGGTAGCTGCCTGCGCATGGAGTTAATCCCATCACGTAAGAACACGTGTGTCATGGGCTGGCTGGGCACCATGTATGTGGCTGGTCCATTGAGGGCTTACCAAGATAAGGCCTTGCTCTATGTGTGCATCTACAGTGCTGGCTGCCCAGGGAATAACTTGTGCCAGGGCATTACACATGTGGAAGACCCAGATGTGACAGAACGCAACATCAGTGTAATACCAGCTGTGTTGTGAGGATCTGCATGTCCACAAATGCCAGGCAAATAACAATGTGAGCAAGCTGCCCTCAGGAAACTGCTGGTGGAAGATGATGGAGGGGGGGAACCTGGGCAGGTGGGAGCCTCAGCCAAGTGCCAAATAGAAATAATGGTGCATTGAGATGTGGATGGATGTTCAAGGCTGTTAAAATGCGTGATATTTGGGTATACACAAGCAGGACAATGAATCTTGCATTAAAAAAAAAAAGTGTATTTGATAGCAAGATGGTGGAAAGTCCCTGGGAGGCTTAAGGAAAGCAGCCCTCTGCTTTGGCATTCTCCCTTCGGCAATCCTCATACCAATTGCCCCTGCGTGGCACAGACCAGTTCTGCACCAAGCCCACAATTGCTCGTCTGCTTTTGGCAGGACTTGCTCTAAAGGAGAGCAGAAGACAACGAGCCACACATTGAATGCTGGGGCAGCAGACTGGGATGGTTTAGATCTGCATTCTCTGTGCCAGTCATGGCAAGCTTTCCTTCCCCCCGCCCAAAAAAAAAGCCTAGTTTTACTTTCAGCCTTGGGGCTTCTCGGGCTGGAGCATAAATAAAATTCCTTCTGACCACATACTAGCTAGTGAAGTGTAAAGTGTACCCAGCTTTCTGACTTGTGTGCTTTTCGTGCAGCCCAACTTAGAGGCATGAATGAAAGCTGTTTGCCATGTTAGCACAAAAAAAAAAATCTGTTTTGAATTTGTCCTGGCCTGCATTGGGACCATCTGGTCCATGCTGAAGTGGGGAAGCTTTGAGACCTTGCAGAACAGCTTTGATTCAAAGAGCTACAGATCTTCCAACTTGGAATGCCAGCATAGCGACTTGCTTAAAAGATGCCACAAGGCATTTTATGTGACAGCACAGCTGCTGTGTTCCTCTTTGTAGATGCTGCCTCTTGAGCCGAGTTTATTGAAGTGGTGTGGGATGATCAAGGGTCTTGAATTTGCATGAGGTTTCTTTCCCTTACATCCCTCTACCTCTGCTTTCCCTGATTCTATTGGAGAACCAGGACCCACTGCTTGGGGAAACACTGGCTGACTGGGGAAGTGGTATGACTTCAGGATTGCAAAATTAGGATGCCATCTGTATCACTGCAGTGTGCTCTTGCCAGTTGGGTTTTTCCAAGTTAGAGCAGGTTGTTTCACTTCTTGGACCAGCAAACAGAACTCACACCCAACGTTTTAGCAGTCCAGTCAAAAGATTTATTGTCCAGTTAAAATGATACTGATGCTTATAGCCAAATAATATGCAGTTCAGTGATGTAAACTTTCTAATGTCTACCCTTTCCAGTGTCCTTCTGTGTCCTAGGGTTGATGGCTGAAGTTGCAGGTGGGGAGTGCTTACAGTCACATGGAGGAGTATAATCGTCGTTTCTCCCTCAGTCTTGGGGTCATCTGTTTGTAAAAAGTACTCTACACCTTCCTCTTCCCTGGTTCATTGGTCCACACTATGTACAAATTTACTGTTTATGGAGTGTTTGATATGCGTTGCATACTTGTTCTTTGGCACCCCTAAAACTGGTTTTACCCAGCTCCCGGTTACTCTGATGACTTGGCGACTTGGCCACCAGTGAATTGCTTCTAGCCCTGGGCCTGCAGTATTGTCCTGTGCCTCGGTGTGTCTGCACTGCCTTTTTTTTCTTCAAAATTCTAGCACCATAGGCACCCTATTCTACACAGAGCCCCTTGTTATTCTAGAATAACAGAATGGCTGAGGTGGGCAGGCAAATCTGGAGATTGTCTAGTCCACCTTCCCACTCAAAGCAGGGTCACCTAAAGCAGGTTGCACACAGCTGCGTCCAGATGAGTATCTCTGGGATACGCACAGCCTCTCTGTGTACTCGCCCCACCAGGTGTCTACATGGGTAAGATCCCCCTGAGCCTTCTCTTCTCCAGGCTGAACAGTCCCAGCTCTCCCAGCCTCTCCTCCTGTGACAGATGCTCCAGTCCCCTCATCATCTTCCTGGCCCTTTGCTGGACACACTCTGCTATGCCCATCTCTCTCGGACTGTCCAGACCTGGACACAGCACTCCAGGTGTGTTTCACCAGTTCTAAGGGGATCACCTTCCTCCACCTGCTGGCAGTGCTCTTCCTAATGCAGCTGAGGAGGCTGTTGGCCACCTTTGTCACAAGGGCACATTGGCATATTCAACTTGCCACCCCCCAGGCCCTTTTCTGCCAAGCTGCCTTCCATCATGTGCTGCTGCATGGGGTTGTTCCACCCCAGGTGCAAGACTTTAAATTTCCCTTTGTTGAACTTCACAGCCCATTCCTTCAGCCTGTTGAGGTCACTCTGGATGGCGGCACAACCCTTTGGTGTACCTGCCACTCCTCCCAGTTTTGTACCATCTGTGAACTTCCTGAGGATGTACTTTGCCCCATCATTCAGGTCATTAACGATCATGATGTTAAAGATTATTGGCCCCAGTACCAACCCCTGGGTATGTCACTAGTGACTTGCCCCCACTGGACCTTGTGCCAGTGATCCCAACCCTTCAATCCACCTTGCTATGTATTTATCTAGCTCATACTTCCTCAGTTTGTGAGGAAGTTGTCAGAGATGGTGCCAAAAGCCTTAAGTAAATTCAAGATAAACTATGTTCACTGCCCTCCTCTCATTCACTGCGATAGTCATAGAATCATAGAAGGCTGTAAGGTTGCTTAAGCATTATTTCCCCTTCATATATCCATGGTGACTACTCCCATTCACCTTCTTGCCCTTAGTGTGTTTGGAAATGGTTTCTGGGAAGATTTGCTCTGTCACCTTCCCAGGGATTGACTGGCCTCTAGCTCCTGAGATTCTCCTCCTTTGAGACAGGAGTCTCATTCTTCCACTCTTCAGGAACTTCCCCCAGCCACCATGACCTTTCAGAGATAACAGAGAGTGGCCTTGTAATGACATCAGGCAGCTCCCTCAGCACTTGGATGTGCAACCATCAAATCCCATGGACTTAAGCATGTCTAGTTTGTTTAAATGTTCTCTAATTTGATTCTGCTTCACTGAGAGTGTCTCCCTTGCTCCAGACATTCCCACTGGTCTCGGGGAGCTGGGATTGCTGAAAGCAAGGAACTTCAGAGCAGCACCCAGATGTGCTGATTCCCAGAAAAGTTATGAGAGCTTTGCCCAGGAAGTTGTCCTCCCAGCACGTCCTTGTTTTCATGCATACATGTGGGCTGGGCCCCCATTTGCCATGTATTGAGATCTCTCCCGTCCACATCACACTGCAACCTTTGCTTGCCAAGTTAGTCCATCACTTCCTCGCTTGATGGTCAGTTCTCCTGTTCCTCACCTGTTATCCTTAGTTTAAAGCTCTTCTCCACGGGTTGGGCAGCCTTTGTCTGCTTAGCAAAAATGTTTTTGCCACGTTGGTCAGTTGAACCCCATCTCTTCATAGTAGTCCTTGATCCTTGAAGAGGGTCCCATTCAGCTTTTAAAAGCTAAATCCCCATTGACACCAGCTGCAAACCAGTTGTTGACCTGCAGGCTGCATCCATTCCCCCTCAAATCTTTCCCCTCACTAGCAGACTGCTCAGCCCCCATACTTACTACACCCATTGCATCCAGAGCCATGAAGTCACACTTGATATGCTCCAGGTCTCCCCTGGCAGTATCATTGATGCCCACATTGAAGAGCAGCAGCGGGGCAGGTAACAGTGTGAGGGCTGGACAAGCCTTGGCAGCCTCTCCATAACATCCTAGATCTGAGACCCCGGCAAGCAGTGCATCTCTGTCGGCAGGTTGGTAGATGGGGACCTCCGTCCCCTGCAGCAGGGAGTCTCTCACTACTAGCACCCACCACTTCCACGTGGTGCTGCTGCATGGCTCAGGCCCAGGCTCAGGCAGTTCAGACATTTCACTGGACACAGCTCCCAGCCTCACATCTGCTGTGAGGACACTGAACCTGACATGCGGAAACAGACTCTA
>VZTV01108917.1:0-10354 GCA_013400875.1 Anhinga rufa
AGGTTGTTCATTGCCTTCAGCTGTGGAAGGGTGAAGATTTGTCTTCTCTATTGGATGGGTTGCTCACGTGGATTGTGGATAGGTTTGATAACCCTGCCTGTTCTTTATTTTTAAATGCAAAAGTGATCAAAAATTTTTGTTATGGGAGATCAGTGGCACAGAAGGTAATTGAGAACATTACTTTTTAATTGCATTATCTATTTTATGTTATCCACAAGTCTTAGATGCATCTAAATATATTTCATATATATAGGAATATGTATAACTCTTAACCAATTTTGTCTAAGCTTATTTTATCTCACAGAAAACATTATTAATACCACACAAAAGAATATAATTTAAAAGGTCATATTTACATCATACCTCTATTAGCACACTTAAAAGTAATTGATAATATCATTATTAGACAAGGTGTTAAGCAAGATTACCTGATGTAGTCTGGGCTTTTCTTCAGTTTTGCAGAAAAATATTTTATGGCTTTTTCTCCTCCAAAACTTGAATAGGTGACAGTGGTAGGATAATCTGTTTCTTCACATGGGGCAGGACAAGTAGAATTGTGGGTTCCTATTGTACATAATCCTTTTATCTCTATATCATCTGAAATTTCAGGAGAAAGAATTTACATAATATTTCTAAAAAAGCAGAGAGTTTAAAAACTTTTTTTTAAAATCTACAAAATTACTTTTAACTGACTTTGTTAAATGTATAGGTTAGTTATCCTGGGAAAAGTGGATACTTATCAGTTTTGAAGGAACAAATAACTATTTGTAACTGGCATTTGTGAAACTGGTGCACAATAATAAGGGTTGAGATCTTATTGGTTACTTTTTCCAAAGAAATACAGCACCTGTAAGTCTTTCTACCTTCATTAGGGCTTTATGTGCTTATTATTTCTCATTCACAGTTAAACAGCCAGACAACAAAAGACTTTCCATGTTCTGAGCTAGCTTTCTGATTACATACTTAATTATATAATCCTTGGTCTTGATGCCTTGATGTCTGCCTAGCTCATTTCAGTGCACAGAAATAGCTTCCAGAGCAATGCCAGTTGTAGTTTACTATCACCTGATAACTACATAAAAATCTTGGTGAGCTAAGTTCACTTCACCTTAACTCCTGCCTGCCATTTGATAACTGGGCTTAAGAGAGCTAAGAGGGCCTAGGGACAGCTTTGTTTCTTCAAATACCAAAGAGAAGTCACAATATTCTGCAGGTCTGGCTGCTCATGAAAATGGGAAGCCATTCCTCTGATGAGGCTCTAACAGAAAGATATCATTATAGAAATCTGGGAAAGCTGGAGAAAATTCATGTAGAAGAAAAATGGTAAGGCATAAATATTTCCTAAAGCATAAACCATCACCCAAAGCCATCTGGTCCTCTGAGATACCATAACCTCCTGCTTGTGATGCTCTATTTGTCCTGGTGTGGTGGTGGCCGCTGTGTCTGTTCCCTCTGTGTGTGGGCCTCTTGCTTTTGCACACTTTTGCAGGGGAGGAGGTACCTCAGCCTGTTAGTTGATGGTTTGAGGTACTCTCCAGGGATGCTGGGGTTGTGGATTTCTTTCTGGACAGCCTGCCTGCAGAGTTCCTAAAATAAATGCTCCCACCAATGGTAGGTCCCACAGATGCCGTATCAGTGTGCTGTCATTTGAGATTTTGTTATCAGGTGTCTAACCTCTCCTGCACTGCAAATGGAGACTTAGTACCTAACTGGGGGTCCTGGGGACCAGGCACCTACAAGCCATGTTCACCATGTACAGTACTGTGATGCCAGTTCTTTCTGGGGTCCAGCTCTGAATCCTATCAGTCCTTGATAAGACTTAGGGGTCACTTCTGTTTATTGCTCAGTGGTTTCTTTGAAACTTGATCACAGAATATCCATTAAGTAAAATAATATATCTATTTCCACCATGGCAGGCTATCAAAGATCAGGATTATGTAAGAATGTGAACTTAGCAGAATCTATTTCAAAAGAGCCACAGGAAAACAAAATAGTGATTGTTCATAGTAGTAGATCTTTCCTGAATGTTGTGCACACCTAATCAAAACAGAAATAAAGCCTCACACAGGCCCCCCAGAGCATTTTAGTTTACTTGGCATCTTAATCATCCATTCCTTTGGGAAGGGAGAGTCATGTTACATAGCAGAATCCAAAACAATTAAAAAGGAGGCTTTCTAAAGTTCGTAAGTTACTTCTCAGATTACCCTTTGCAGTATTTTCCAAAAAGTCTGTTGTAGTGACTTATAAAGTTCATATCTACTGTGTGCAGGTTATTTGCTTATGGAAATTAATTGCATTTGGAACACTTTGAAAATATGTAATTCATCTTACTTTTGAAAAGAAAAGGTTTAAGCTCCAGTGATATTTTTAAATTATATTTTCTATCACTTCGTAAACCTGTTAATACTGTGCTGTTCACTTTTCTGTCACAAACAAAAAGAATACAACATTGGCGCTAGAAGGATGATACCATAAAGATGCAAAAATGCAAGCCAGAGGCTTGGTAACTGGGAATAGATTAATTGAGCATTCTTCCATTTTAAACCATTTCTGATTACTAAAATGAATTCTTATGTTTGTTTGTTTGGTTGTTTTTTTTTTAATTGGCATCTATTTAATGCTCTGTCTGGTCTCTATTTTCAGAATATTAAATGAACCAGGATGTACTCTGTTTCAGTACTACTTTCACTATTTTGTCTTAATTGACAGCTATTGTCTACTGTTTGGAATTGGCTTAGAAAATGTGAAGTTATTACTTACAGATTGCTGGATAAACACAATTGTAAAACTTCAGCAAATCACATTCAGTTCCATTTCCTTAAAAATAAACAACAAACGTTAGGAACTTCAATTAACAGTCTAATCCTTAGCTCTATTTCTACTAAACTGAAATGTAATGTAATCAAAGCCTGCTCACCACTTCATGTTTATCATTATACAACTGAGAAATCAATTCAGTTGGGCACAGTGCAGTTACCAACACCAAAAGGTGTACATAGTGAAGAGAGACAACAGACCAAGCCAGGAGGCTTGTGGTTGGAGCAAACATCTTTATTATGTGTGTTCCAGCCAGAATTGCCTTTAAGCTTGTGGATCACTTTTTGTGTTAGCTTGCTAAAGCCAGGAATTTCTGGATTTTTGCTAGTGATGAAAAAACAAAGTACTGTAGATGGGATATATGATTACACCCCATGTGTTTCAGAAGAAGTTTTGAACTTCATGCAAGAGTTGTTTGGAGACCTAAGGGGTAAGATAGCACTCCTAGCTAACAGCAATACTGTTGGATTTCAGATGGTCTCGGATTCACCCCAGTTTTTTCCCTTGTGTGGAAATATTACTTAGCAGTTTGGCACACAGTTAAAGATGGCATTGCCTTCCTTCATCTCACTCTCACTGTATGAAGCTCTCACCCTGGGTATGGTAGACCTATACTTAATTTCCTTCTCAAACCCCTTTCCATGAGAGTCTCCAGGAGATTGCCAACTTCCTTTCCAAGAGACTGTCAAACAAACAGGCTCGAGATTACTCATTAAGGGTCTCCCTTAGTGAAAACATTCTACCTTGCTTGGGAGTATTTAAAAATACATTGAGTCAGAAAGTGCAGGCATGACAGTGACTTTCTTGCCCACTAATTGTGAAAAAAGAGCTGTGAGAGCAGAGATTTGCATTCCAGCTCTTGCTTCAGAGAGGTGACAGTATTATCATTACTTTCAATGCTGAAAAGGTGGAAGGGAGGAGACTCGTCAGGGCACAGTGTTACTGCTTTACATTTCTGGAGTGATTAAGATGCCTGGATTCTTGAGGGGAGTATTACAGCCTACACCTCTGTTTTGCATTTTGGGCTGATTAGATGGCTCCATGCAACCTTTTGGCTTTTGCAGGGCCCTCTTCCAGTGCCAGACTCTTTCCATGGTTCATGTGGGGGACCTTGGCTTCTGTCTTCAAGCAGTCAGTTCTGCTGTGGCTGCTAAACACCTGCAAAGTAAATTTTCTGCAGTACATGTGAAAATCTGTGACTTATGGATTTAGTTCCAGCTCTTTAGGTAGTCAGGTTGAAGACTACAGACTTGGCTCACAGCCCTGAGGCATAATCTTTTCTTTAAAGGTTCTTGGTCTGTATCCTAAGAATAGCCAGTGACCCAGATACTAGGTTCAGAGCTGACCAAATATCTTGCTTGGTTTTGCTGAATTAAAAAAAAAAAAAGGACAAATTAATATAATTTGAATTAATCCCAGTTGTAGATATCCCTCAAGCATGTGCCCCATCTCCTTTGCTGTTCAATAACAGGTGAGGTCTCCTAGCAAGACGATCAGAATATGGCGTGATGATATTTCTCAGAAATACCTGGAAGAATGAATGGTAAACAGCCACACCGGTCCTGTATGTACCGGGCTTTGCATTCCTGCAAACATCCATTAGTACTATAAATCTTGTGGTACTGAAGCTTTATATCAGGCTTGCACTCTCCCCATGGGTATTCTTGGATAATTGACTGTAGGGTAAAAAAAACAGAAGATATAACTTTTTTGTCTGTTTCAAATTTAGATATTATTTTCTCACATTTTAAAGTCCTGAAGGAAGCCTGTTGAAGACATAAGCAGTAACATTGTGATTTAATTGGAGGCAATTACAGTTCATGCTTTTGGGATTATAAAATCATCTCCTCCCTCTCACAGCAAACGTAGGACCTGATCAGACAGTCTAGTGCAGAAGGGTAGTCCCCTCCATTTGGATTCCAGTACGAATACAAGACAACCTTAATGGTAACAGAATGTGTTGATGGGGAAGTACTGTGGTGTCCTTGTATCATTATATGCCACCAAGACTGTAAGATGTTAGGAAAGAAAGGCTGACTTTAATAGATACAGATTATGAAGACCAATGACATGCGCTCCCGCCCTGCCCCAGAATAGCAGTAATTTTGTTTGTGTCTAGAGGAAATATTATTTTAGGAGTCACATTGGCACCATAAATATTTTAACTTCCAAAATGTCTAATTTATTGTCACACTTCAGAAGAGAATTAGAGAGAGTAAAGACTGATATTTTCACTTGATGGACAAAAGTCTTTACCTTCAGCTGGCGGATTGCGACCTGTGCATGCATGCCAACCGATGTTAATAAACCTAAACCATCAAAGCGTGGAAGGTCTTCAGGGGAATGGATAACAAAAGTTATGCCAGCATCAGTATAACCAAGAGCCGGTCCATCAGTAAACTGTTCCTGAGAAAAAAAGAATTATTTAAAGTAGTTTTGACTTTGCTTACCATCTGAAGCTTTAGCTATATTTAAAATGGTACTATGCATTTTTATTTGGCCTTGTATCTCTAGTCACATTTTTGGCAATTTACAGAAAAGTGTAACTGACTTGAATTTCCTTTGTTGATTAGCTCTGTGGGGTTCCTTCCAGTTACTATAAGCTATCAGGGGTTTTATTCCTTCTGTCATCTCCCAGTTTCAAAACCAAGGAGGCACAGTTGAACATTTACTTATAACTTGGATATTTGTTCCTTTTACTTGAAACTACCCATCATATTTCAGCAAACTTTCCGCTACCCTCTCCAGAACGTGTCACTCCTGTCTCTCTCGAGGTCCCTTCCAACCCCTACCATTCTGTGTGAATGTCTAAGTCATTTATCACTGTAGATTTTAGTTTTCCTCCCTGATCTCACAAGGTGAAATTCCCAGAGTTTTCTGTTTTTTTCTGTTGGTCGAAGATAATTCTAATAAGGTTAGAGATTATTTACAATGCAAAGACCAGATCTTAGCTGGCATTGAGCACTTACAGCTGCTGCTGCTGCAACTAAAATTTAGTACTGCTTAGAAATTGGCACCATATGACCTTCCCTACTGGGCCTCTTCAATTGTAGGTGAACTGTGTATATATACATATTTACACTCAGTTGTAACTTTTGGAACCATTTAGCTGGGGACAGACTCAATAATAATTCTGACTTTTAAAGTCTGTATTAGATCTTTCCTTTAAAATACCCTCTCACTCAGAAATAGTCTTAATCACATAATTTTGTGCATGAAATTCTGAAGATCTTTGTAAAACCAAAAAAACCCAAACAAACAAAAAATCAAAACCAAACTCAAAACAAAACGCCTCTACTCATCTATAAGTTCTCAGTAATACCCGATGATAGGACAAGGGGCACCGGGCACAAGCTGGAACACAGGAAGTTCCACTTAAATATGAGGAAAAACTTCTTTCCTGTGAGGGTGCCAGAGCAGTGGCACAGGCGGCCCAGAGAGGCTGTGGAGTCCCCTTCCCTGGAGACATTCAAACCCCGCCTGGACGCGGTCCTGTGCCCCCTGCTCTAGGTGTGCCTGCTCACGCAGGGGGTTGGACAAGATGATCTCTTAAGGACCCTTCCAACCCCTACTGTTCTGTGATTCTGTGATGTGAGGTGTTGTTTATAATCATTAGGATAGCTGTACCTGTTGGACATCAAAAAGCAAATGTAAGCCTCTTCCAGACAAACTCACTCTTCTTGCTGGAAGATCATTGTGATTAAAAGTAAAGCAGTTTCCGTATTCAGTGAAAACATGTTCAAAATCCTTCAATAAAGGAAAATAGGGAAGAGTAAAATGAAAGCAAGATTGCTTGAAGTTTCCTTAGTGAATTACAGTGCAAGAGATTGACTACTGGGGTTTGTTGGGTTGTTTGTTCCCCACCCCCCACAAAAGGCAGTGCTAAATATTACAATCAGAAAAGTGGCAATTGATGGAAATATTCAAAAGGATTTCATCCCTTTCTATAGAAAATGAATTTTAAAGGAGAAATTTCACATTTTTTATTAATACCTATGAGCTGCTCAGAATCACTTAATGAGGTCCGGTTGTTTTTGTATACCTGTTACATTATATAGAAGTTATATATTAAAAAATAACTTGTTTAATTTTTCCAGTATATGTTTAGTAAAGACTGTTTCAAAACTAAATGCCATGTTACATATGAAAGTAAAATATTTGCATTTTCCTCAAAGCCACCTCATCATTTAATATGACTGCTTGTCATTACTTTAGTTTTAGTTATTAGCACTAGTGTCTTTCAGTTAAGAGAACTCTCCAATGCCTGATTTTAGAAGCCACAGCATATCTAAAGGTTAGATTAATCAGAAAGAATATAGACCTGACTTTTTTCTGTTCACGTTTTCTATTTAAGTTGGGAATTGCCCTATGGAACAATCGACACAAAAAAGGGATGATCACGTTCTTTGGCTGTTGTCCAAAATTCCCAAAGATGGACTATTTTCACCTCATTTTTTAAAATTCCTGTGAACTCTGCATATAGTTACCCTGACTGTCTATATTCTTGATTTCAAGAACAAAACTACTCATGTCATGCAAAAAACTCTGCTCAAACTGACCTTTGTTATAGACCATTTATGGAAAAGGTTGTTAGATACAGCCTGGAGGAATGACAGCTCTCAAAGGCTGCTATCTGTGCAGAAGTGGCACCAGGCAGAGAGCAATTTAGGCTGAAATCCCATTTTACAGCTCAGGGAGTTCAGCAGGCTGCCTCTGCAGTCAGTGGGAGAATCGGGGTCCTCAGGGTGATTTAGAGCAGGAATTTTTAAATTTTTTTTTTCCCATTGGCTGGCTGTAAAGGGAGAACAGGGGGAGTAGCTGGCAAAGCTAGATGTCTCAAGCTGAATGGTAAGAATATATCCCCTTCCCCTCCATTCTACTGTTTTAGTAAAATAAACATATTTACCTGTGGGTAACATGGCTTTCCAAAAAATTCACATTCTAACAATGTGCTGCTGTTCAGATAAAACCCATTTTTCCTTGTAAACTCTTTGATGCTGAAGTTCTGGTTCCCAAGGAGGAAATCATTTAGCTCTTGAGCATATTTACCTTCCATAGCAAATTTGTGGAGAACTCCAGACACAATGTTCCAAATTAAAAAAACTATTTTGAGGTTGCTTACTGCATGAGCTTGAAACCTGTCAGTGGGAAGGAGAAAGAATTGCTTGGAGTCTGCAGAGCTATAGGACTGATGTCAAGGCTGCTCTTGCCAAATCTGTGACACGAGTTGTGGTCTGCTTGCAAACTGTAAGTGATTCTTGCCCACCACATTGCACTTTAATCTCTACAACATGAATAAACAATATAGTCTACGTTTCTAGGAAGACATTTTCCATATCTGAAAACAGAAAATTAACATCTTCCCATGGTTATTCTGCTCTGTCATATTGGAAATATTTCTGTTGTGTGTGGTGGTTTACTGGAAAAATAAAACCAAAAACACCCCAAGTAGACTAGCCATCTGCATAAGCCAACAATCAGATTTGTAGAACTGATGATGAGCTGAACAATTGCATTTACATGTGGGAAACTAGCTGGGAGGAGCTGTTGCTTTCAAAAAAGTTGTCTTCATCATTTAGAAAATTGATTTCTAAGTGCTTTTGCAGTAATCTCATATACCTGCTTTACTAAGGCACTACACCCCCGTGCAGAGACAGTTTACCTTCCCATGAGCTCTGTGGCTGGTGACAGTGGTATAGACCAAGGGTGGTCCTTACTTTTAAAATTCACTAGAAGAATCTCAAAAACATGATGAGGCATTGGAGGTGCTTTCCTGTTGTACAGCATTGAAGTCCCTTACTGAAGTAAAGTAAGGGTTTAGGGAACAGTTATAAGTTTGAAAAGAGAATAAACACAAATGAAACTACTATACCGTGTTCTTTAGAATTGCTGTTTTATGTAATCCTATTTTAAAAAACGTCTCAATGTATTTGTATCACAGACCTTAATGCCACAACTTAAGGAAGATTGGTAGGGACAACTCTTCACAACTGAACTTGAGTCAAAAAATAAAGACAAAGGTAGATCTGTTCCTCTTTGTCCTGCCAACAAAAAAGCTGGTTTGTAAAAACAGGAGGGAAGGATAAGTACAGCATGAACAACAGATGGATGTGGCAGCAAACTGTCACTTAGGCGGACAACTGCCGTGCTCACTAGCTGACTATTTACCTACAATGTGTTGCCACTATAGCTATAAGAAGTGAGGCATTTTTATAATAGGCCACTGTAATCAAGAGGGACTTTTATCCACAGTGCATGTTGTGCAGTATAACCCAGGACGGCTTTATGCGGGGCAATGGGAAGGAGGCATAGTGAGGCAGAACAGCTCCAGATATTTGAGACTTGGACTTCTGGCTGATTCTGCCAGCACAACAAAGAAGATAAGAAAACTTACAAGTCTTGAGGAAACAGCATGGGTAAACTTTGCATATTTCTAAAACTGCTCCTAAATCACACATTTGCTCTAAAAATCAGGCCATAGGTTTATTATATTATTGTCAAAGTGGCTGCATCTGAATCTTGGCCATTATCTTCAAATGTAGAAACCTGTAGTGAAGTTCCTGCTTAGATACATGACTTCCAAACAAACCAAATGCTTCCCTCCTGCAAATCCCACTGATACCAGCTAGAACCGTATAGGCTGAGCACCTCTGAAAAAAAAAATCTACTTTGCCTAAGATTTCTACATTTATATGAGGTTTCTATTTGAATCTCTCTATTTGCAAATCTTGTCTTTTGTTTTTAACTTGGGTGTGAATGATGACTGTCCTCAGTTACACTGTAGAAGCAATGCTCGTACATAACACACCACTACCAGGTTTTTCTACTCCAACTTGTGTTTTGAAACTTAAAAATCTGTAGTGCAAGTGTTCGTCTGAAGGAGGGGGAAGATTAAAAAAGCAACCTCCCTTCCTTGATTCTTGTATTTTCTTCTTTGTTTAAATTTCATGGGGTGGTGTGGAAAATGTACCCCTCAGGTTTTCCTTGTTTTATGTGATTTGTTCAAGCAAGTTGTGGAACCTGACTGCTTTCAGATAAAGAGGTGTTGCCTCTCAAGAACGAACAACAAACATAACTTTTACCTGTTCAAGTTGCAAAAAGTCACAGCAGGGAATTTGACATTTTCCACATACTGAACTACCACTGTGGTTGTGGTTGGCCAGCTGAAGTAGTAGATGAAACGACTGCAGATTTGCCAAATAACAATGGCAAAACAGCCCATGACTACTAACAGCCACAGCACTTTGCGAGTCTTGCTCTGCGTTTGAACAATATTATGCACTCCGTGAAATGAAGTAGATGAGGCAAACTCCTGATGATACTTCCTTCTGTCTTCCAAATGTGGCAGCAGTTTCTTTATTAAGTACAATCGTATCTTTTCCAATATTCCTTAATATGGAACAAAGTGAAAACACATTCTTAAAATTAACATTTAAATGACACTTAAGAAAGAAAACCACATAATTTTGATATTGGGAAGCAGTTGTAAAATTTCTCTTTAATTGTAAATTCTTTCTTTAAGTAGCAAACTTGCTTC
>VZTV01108922.1:0-21121 GCA_013400875.1 Anhinga rufa
TTGGGTTTTATTTCTCTCTTTTTTATTTTACTTTCCATTACAATTCATTATTATTATTATTGTTGTTGTTGTAGTTATTATTTTATTTTATTTAAATTATTAAACTGTTTTTATCTCAACCCATGAGTTGTCTCACTTTTACCCTTCCGATTCTCTTCCCCCTACCCCGCTGTGGGGTGAGTAAGCAAGCAGCTGTACGATGCTTAGTTGCTGGCTGGGGTTAAACCACAACAGTTTTATTTAAAAGAAATATAGATTGACCACTTGTAAATTATTCTGTGACATAACTAAAGTATGGTATGTAGGCAAATAAAAAGTGTACTTCTGATTCAATCCAAAACAATCCTACAGATTTCTACAGAATCCCTCAGCAGTTTCTGTCTCACTTTTTCCATCAGAAGGGTAGATGTTTATCATAAATACTTATGTAGATTCCTGGTACAGTAAAGAATTAGAGATACTACCAGAGTGTTGATCACTGATTCCAGTCTGCTCGTAGGCAAGCTGGGTAAAATGAATCTTTACCTAGGTTAAGTAACCATCAAAATGCATACATGACTTCTATTCTATGATCAAGACACTTAAATTCCTTAAATAAAGTTAATATATTTTCCTGGCAAAAGTGTACTGAAGTCTTAACCTTGAGATGAGTTCTGCCAGAATAAAAATGCTCCAGAAGCAAAATGTTAGCTGGTTTTAATTAAAATTTTTAACAAAAATATTATTGAAGTGTTTATTAAAATAGATATAACTAATTTTTCAAGGAAAGAAGTAGCTAAATTTGTGTGTATTCAAATCTTCTATTTTTTTATTTCTGTATATTGTAGGATTCTAAGAAACATCTATATAAACATTTTTTTTTGCATTTTATTTTGTCTTTAAATTGAGAAGCCTGTTAAATGAATAGTACTCTACACTCACTTTAGAGTCAGTAGAAATAAATAAAAAATCTCTAGAGGGACACTCCATCTAAAATCCAAATTGCTTTCTGGCAATGCTTCTCTCTTTTTATTGACTGCATAAAGAGCCCTGACACTTGTCTAATGCTAGGGAGGATGAATCTGAACCACAATAACTAGTGTTGTTCTATTAACTGAATCAGCTATGCTTCCTGTTTTTTCTTCATTTTCTCTCTTCCTTTTTTTGATTACTGTTTTTTTCCTTTTACATGTATGTTAACAAAAGCTAGTATCTTTTATTACCTAGGAAATTTCACTAGAAATCCTTTGACATAAATCAAGCAAACAGGTAAATACAGAAAAGTAAGTTCTGTGGTTACATGAAATACTTTTTTTCTATTCTTTGACTACCAATAATATACTTGTCCTTTCTGTAGTCTTTTCATTATAAAAATCTTGGAGCACACTGCCAAAGAGTTAGGTTTTTCCTTGTTTGCTTAGTTTGTGGAAAGATATGGCACATCTTTTCTCACATATATTATTTTGCATTTTATTATTTTATAGTTTTACTAAGGGTTAATGGTCTTTTAATAACTTTCTTAGAGAAACTCACCCTTTATAATAGTATAGGTAAAATGTTATAACAGGCTAAGCCATCTACTTATTTAGAACACATTCAGTCCTTGAAAGCATTAACAGATTGTGAGGGACTGAAAGAGTTAATGTCTCATTGTTGTAAAGCGGGATGTAGTGAACTGCAGGTAGGAAATTGGTGAACACAGGGCATGAGGGACCCGTTGTTGCACGGAACCCAGGTTCTGCTATGCCTCACATAGCAACTTGCAGAGGATGTACACAGTTTATTTGAGGAAGGGCAGCTTATTTGAATGACTGCCCAAAAGACCCCTCGCAATCACGTCTCACAATGGTGCCTGCGCAGAAGATCACAAAACTTCTGGAACAAGAACCATATAAGCTCACAGAAGGCATAACTGAAGGCAGGACTTAGACTATAAAAGACACTACAACAAAGAGATTAGTGCATAACCACCACCTGAAGATCATCGCATCTATCATCATCGGTGCTGGATCCAGGGGTCGTGATATCTCTACCCTTCCCTCTTTCCCTCTCTCTCCCCCACCTTCCCCTACCCTGTCCTCCCCCCACTTTCTTTTCATCTTCTCTTCTTTTACAAATATTCTTAATAAGAACCCTCACCATCAATGCCTTTCCATGTTTTCAAGTTCAAGTTGCCTTTTCAAGTTCAAGTTACTTCTGCATTGAAATAAAATGTTTAATTGATCATTTGGTGTCGTTTCTCCTTAATTTAGTTTGAAAGGATCATTAGAACCTTAGTCGCTCTCCCTCCTTGTCTCAGGATGGGACATGACACAGATTCAGTCCTTTTCATGGGCTTTGGAATTTGACTTTGTTGATTATAGGTTTCTGTTACTTTGCTAGCACTTTGTCTTAATCTTTACTGCCAGCCTTTCTAGTCAGTATCAAATATTGCAACAGAAATCTACACAATGTAGTGTTTTAGGCACTTTTAAGTGCCTCATTTACATAGTATCAGAGCAATTAATTATCTTTAATGTTTTTATTCTTAAAATGTCCCATGGGGAATAAAGTACTCTTATCCTTATTTTCAAACAGGCTACTGAGAGACACATATTGAGAATTTAAAAGCTGAATTCAACTATCTAAACACAGTGACAATTAAGGCCCCTTAAAATATTCAACTCCAATATTTTCCTCTGCCATTCCAGAAAAGTTCAAGTCTCTTGTAAGTCCTGTGTCATATCTGACCGTTCTGTGAAATAGTATTGAATATCCCAGGGCATCTTAAATTGCACTATCCACCTACATTTAGGCCAATGAGTCAAACCCTAAAAGCTTGAAAGATGCTTTAAGACCAAGTGAGATATCCAGAAAAAACTACCTGATCTGATGAGAAGTTTGAAACATGCCAGAGACCTAATGTCTATTGAATTTTCCAGGCAGACATCTTTCCTTGCTTAAATAAGTAGTCAAATTAGGCATTTTAGAGTCAAGAAATAGTCTCAAGATTGCAAATCACGACAGTCCACATGGGAATAATTAGGTAAGATTAGAGTACTTGGATAGCAGGCATCCCTAAATCTGTGATGGTTTGGACTCACTTCTCAAAAGAGTGGATGAACCCGTGGGCTAAAAGGTATGCTAATATAGTAGTTCTCCTGTTGAATTTAAATCACAATGCAGTGCAAAAGCAAAAATTTTAGCTTTAAGAAGCCTGTATCCCTGTCTTACTGATTTTACTTAATCTTCTGAAGGCCTCCAGTGCCTACTCCATTATCTGTGGAAGTGCTTTATTTTAATCTATTTTGTTAGTTTATATTAGAAAACCAATTACATTACTGTTTTTATTATGCTATGTTATAAATCATATATATAATATATATTATATTAATATCAAATATGACCTACAGGGTAATATTTAAACAGCATAGACCCAGCAGAAGCTGCAGGTGGTATAGAAGATCCAAGGTACAAAGTTTTGGAGAGCAGAGAAAAATAAGAAAGGCCAAAATAGAGGACTATTGGATAGGATTCAGACAAAACTTTGCAGCAGTGTAGATGTGGAAGAGAATGAAATGCAAGAATCAGACAGCAGTTTAGAGAGCAGCATAAGAGGTAATCCACGAGAGTATGGAGCATGACGACTGTGAACTAAGAAAAGAAAAGGAAAGGAAATGAGTGAAAAGACAGTGATACTTCTAGGACAGCCTTAATTGATAAGAAGGAAAAAAAAAAAACCCACTCTTAAAAACTGAGCAATTCATTTAAATCATTTAAAGATAAGGGTAGGCACAGAATCACAGAGTGAATGACTTTGGAAGGGACCTCTGGAGGTCATCTTGTCTGACTCCATGCTCAAGCGCATTCACCTAGGGCAGGTTGTCCATCATCAGTTATGTATCATATGCAAAGTTGCTGAGGGTACACTCTGCCCTATCATCCAGATAATTAATGAAGATGTTAAACTGAACTGGAGACAGTATTGACCCCTGGAGTACACCGCTAATTACTGGCTTCCAACTAGACTTCGTTCTACTGATCACCACCCTCTTGTCCTGGACTTTCAGCCAGTTTTCAACCCACCTCCCTGCCTGCTCATCCAGCCCTTACATCAACACTTTGTCTCTGAGGATCTGATGGGAGGCAGTGTCAAAGGCCTTACTGAAGTCCAGGTACACAATATCCACTGCTCTGGCCTTATATACCAGGCTAGTCATTCCATCATAGAAGTTTACCAGTTGGTCAAGTATATGTTCCCCCTGGTGAAGCCATGCTGACCATTCCTGTTGATTTTCTTGTCCTTAATATTTTCTTTCCTATCATTCAGTGTCCATCTTCCTTTCATTACCTTTGTCATCGTTTTGGCTGGCATAGAGTTAATTTTCTTCACTGTAGCTGGTGCAGTGCTGTGTTTTGGGCTTAGTATGAGAATAATACTGATAACACACTGATGTTTTGGTTGTTGCTAGGTAGTGCTGAACTAGTCAAGTACTTTTCCAGCCTCCCATGCTCTGCCAGGTGCACAAGAAGCTGGGAGTAAAAGGGGCACAGCCAGGAGAGCTGATTCAAATTGGCCAAAGGGATATTCCATATCATATGACATCATGCCCAGTATATTAACTGGGGGGGTTGGCCAGGGAGGGCAGCAATTGCAACTGAGGAACCGACAGCATCGGTCGGCGGGTGGTGAGCGGTTGCACCGCTTGTGATTTTCTCTGGGTTTTGTTCCTCTCCCTTGTTCTTTTACTTTTAATATTATTAATATCCTAATCATTGTTATTATCATTACTATTATTGCTATTTTATTCTAATTAGTAAATTGTTCTTATCTCAACACACGAGTTTTCTTGCTTTTGCTCTCCCGATTCTCTCCCCCATCCCACAGGGGTGGGGGGAGTGAGCGAGCGGCTGGGTGGTGCTTAGTTGCCGGCTGGGGCTAAACCATGACAGGGGCACTGTACAAGACAAACTTTCTTTTAGTGTTTGTTTGAGCAGTTGTTACCTTCATGACATCTAAGTCTCTGCTATATGCTGTATTATTAAAAGCAGTCATGAGATGCGATGATTTAATTATGAAGACTAATGAATAACACTATAAAGTACTTTATTTTGCAAGGTTTAGCAAGTCCGGTACTTCTTATGTTGATAAGTTCCTTTTCATTTTGCATTAGCCAAAAATATCTTGTGGAAACAACCCTGGTTATGTGTGAAATTGCACATATTTTGTGACATAGTATCTTTTACAGTGGATGGAAGTAGATGTTTGAGTCATGATTTTGCTAAACTTCAACAATGGCAAATATTCTGCAAGACAACTTGAAGAGAAGCAGAAAAGGCCTTGACTCTGTGTAAGCACTGCCCAGCAGTAAAAAAAAATCCCTGTATTATCACCCCTGTTTCAGCACAAATCCAAAACATAGCCTCATAACACCCCATAGAACATAACACCCCCTTTGCTACAACTCTGAGCCTGACTCTTCAGCTAATTGCTCACACGTACTGTTTACATGTCCAGCTGATGCAGGACATTTTGTCTAGAGGATACTGTGAGAGATTCTATCAAAAGCTTTGTTAAAATAAATAAAACCCCCGACATCCACTACCTTCCCTTTATCCATTAAGCAGGTAATCTTGTAATAAAGCAATATTAAGTTAGTAAGTCATGACTTTCCCTTCATTGGCTTTGACCAATGACTGTATAGTGTTTCAAGTGTTTTTCAGTAACTCCCAGAATAATCTCCATAATTTTACCTGGCACCAAAGTGACACTGACAGGCTTGTAGTTACCAGGGTCTTCCTCTTGTCCTTCTTGAAAATTGGAACAATATTTGTTAGCTTGCAGTTGACTGGGACATCTCCAGATTCCCAATGCAATTCTTTCAATTCCAGAGCCTCAAATCTGTTAGATAAGGGTACCTCAGAAGAAAAGCAGATTAGGAGAAGCTTTTCCTGCTGTCCCAAGCAGAAACTTGTTCCCATTCACCTCTATCCCTTAAATCACTGCCTTCTGCATGGTGGAGGGAGATCCCCCTCATCCTGTGTTATACTTAGCTGACAGTTTTGTGGCAGTGGCAGCAGAGTATGATTCTACCAGTCAATCTTTCTCAGACTCCTGGATGCTCCTCAACCTGTCAACTTTCTCCCAAAGCTCAGCCACCAAGCAGAGCAGTTGTTCTACCTGTTCACACCTCTCATGGGTGTCCTTACTCACTCACACACTGCTGCTCTCAGACCCCAGTGGAAATCCTGGGCACACACTTCAGCCAGAGACATGTATGGCTGCATGTTTCCTTGGGAGCTCTCTCTGGGTAGCTGTATCAGTCCCAGGGGACACAGAGGACATAGATTTCATTTGGGTGGTCACTGCTGCCTGAGCTCCCTGCAGGGAGATTATGACTGGAGGCAGGAGGCTGGGGGCAGGTGGTCTGGTTGGTAGGGTCATGGTCCCCCAGCATCTTGGTGTACTTCAGCAGATGGTCATCCTTGCGGCTGCCTAGTCCCTCCCAAGAGAGTTAGGGGCTCAGAAACCCCCTCAGACACTCCCCTCCAGGTACCTCAAAGCCTCACATGCCTTTCATCACATGGCAACTGCTGCGGCTGGCCTTGGCTTCTCATGATTTGAACTGTAATACATGTACAATGTTTGACTTCTTAAAAGCCTATCATCAAGATTTGGTTATCTTCTAATGCAGAGGCTGCACCAGATGACAGTGTTAGTATGCAACGGGAGAACTAAAAAAAAACCCAAACAAACAAAAAAAACACAAACAAAAAACCTACTTCAGTCTTTTCAACATTTTGTAAACTTTTTGATTATATACATATGGATATGGCATAAACCAAATCTTCAAATTATTATAAATTATAAGAACCAAGTCCCAGCCTTTGTCAGTTACTCAAAAGGTCCCTTTATTTTTATAAAATTCCTTAATAATGCAGTAAGATTATCTGACACAATGGGGACTCAGACCATTCTTCTAAATTTGTGGTTTACCTTTTTGATAAATTTATTTCAAAGACTATTGAAGACCAAGATTTTTCAGTGATTTAATACTTGAAGCTTCCACTGTCAACTTTGTGACATTATGGACAGGAAGTAAAGAGTAGGAAAACACCAAAGCACTGTTGGTCCTTCATTAAGACATATGAGTCTACATTTTACTATGTTTATTGATTTTCATTTTAGACCGAATTTTATAATTGGTGCATTGTATTTTATTGGTTCATTGTAAATTTGTGGGTTTTTTCTGGCTTTATTTTAATTTTCATCATCATATAAATAAATTTTCTCCCACACCACTGGGAATAAAAGTTGTTTACATTTCTTATTTTTTGAAAAACTGTAGGCTTTTTCCTTCTCCCCTCCCCCCCTCCCCTCCCCTCCCCTCCTTGTTTGTAATGGTCCAGCTTCAAGCAGCTGAGACAGACAGATTGTTTTTCATGGTCTGGTAGCTAAGATACCTTTTTAATGTGTGGAAGTTGTAGGTTCAACCTTCCTCAAGATGAAAAAAGTTTAGAATCCAATTTTTTCCCTTCTATTATTCTATTATCTAAAAAGTAGTCACAAGCTTGGCTGTAGCCCTGACCACATCAAACTTTTGGTCAGTTCCAGCTAAAATATTGGCATCTGTCTCTCCAGAACAGACATGTGTGACTACAGTTAAAATTTCAGGGAGCTTTCAGGCTAAATAAGGAGATGTCCAATGAAATTAGAGGCCCATAGATCTAGGAAATCTTGAAAAGAAGACAGATTAGATTGTTGTTGTGGACTCAGTCATCTAAAATCCACTCTAACTGGATGGGGTTTAAGCAGACTGCAATCTCAAATTACTAAATGATTGAATTACTTTATGTCAAAAATACTGTCAGCTGGCCAAATTGAAAAATCTGATGATAACTAGCTTTGTTCCACCTTTAACAGCTCATTACAGCATGAGAAATGAAACTGCTGTATTATTCCCAGCCACAGATGGTATTCACAGGTTGAAATTAGTATTTATTGAAGTAATATCATCCCTTTTTTCCATACTTTCCTTTTATTATAAGGAAAGAGGCAGATAACTGATAAATTTTAAAAGAATATGGGCTAAACCTCCTCCCCCTCACCAAATAGCTATATTGATAAAATTCATACCTTTCATACACAAAGCATAGGAATGCTGCTGAATACTAAGAGAGCAACCATGTAATTTCCTGAAAACAGTTCTTAAAGGATGGGCTGTCAATCAATGCTCTGATTTCTTTATTTTGCAAAAATTCAGATTATCAATCATACTTTTTCTCCTAATCTGCTATTTTTTCCTTTCCAAGGAAGATCAAATTTGTACCAGATCCTTCATTCCTCCTACCCTCAAAATGATATGGAGCATATTTTGTAAAAAGAGAGTAAGGGATGTTTGTAAATCAGGGAAATTTACATATCCTCATGAACTCCTTTCCTCAGACAGTTCCTCTCTTTCTTTTACTTTTTCAGCTGTTATTGCATAATCTCACTCTAACATAATAGGGGTTTAGCCCAACTGTGTATTGAAAGTTTGTCTTCTAGAAACCACCATCACAGGCAAGTACAGTGAAAGTCAATTTCCAGTTCCTTTGCTCACACAGTAACATTTCATTCCACAATTTGTTCTCTTGGGTTGGATCCTTGTCATCTATCTTTGGCCATAAACTAGTTTAGCATCTATTCTATCCTTTTTACCTAAACTTAGGGTTGACAGAACAATTGGTGGAATGAAGGACTTCTAGGGACAGAATTCCTCTATCTTAAGTTAGACTGAATGATGGAGGAAAGGATTCATTTGCACCACTTCTGAACCTCTGAAAGTTGGATGTAAATCTGAGTTAGTATATCAGACCTTCATTATTGCTAGCAGTGAGAAAAAGTGCAAATGAAGTGCATAAAAATAGATGCCCACTGTCACTTGAGGTACTGTGGCATATATTGGCCTCCAAGTTTCTGCTTATAAAAAGTGCACATTTCTTTAAGTGCTATGCCATACAACTTAGTCTCATTCAGGTGTATTGTATAGCCTGGAGTATCATAAATCACATTAGGCACTTACATGTAAACAGCTGAATCCCATCTGAGCAGACTAGTATGGTGGCTGGTTTACACTCAGAGTATAATTTTGATCTAGTATCAAAGATTATTACCTGTAGATACATCTCTAGATATAACTTATATATGTATATAAAATATTATACCCATAGTCTACCCATACTATTATACATTATAATAATTTTATGTAGAACATTATGTTGCACTTAAAACATATTATAGATAGAAAAAATAAATATACAATATTTTAGACAAAATAAGTAGATTTAAAAATACATGCATTGAACACTGTGATTAAGATATTATATTCTGTTTATGTGTCAAGGTTTGGTAGCAGGGGGGCTGCAGG
Source organism: Anhinga rufa (assembly GCA_013400875.1). Lineage (NCBI taxonomy): Eukaryota > Metazoa > Chordata > Aves > Suliformes > Anhingidae > Anhinga > Anhinga rufa. The sequence continues at coordinate 9,369 of VZTV01108922.1, forward strand.
TGTGCAGGTGTGGCTTTGTGACAAGACATCAGGAGTTGTCCCATGTAGAACAGAGCCACTTATATCCATCTCCAAAACAGACTGGCCACTGGCCAAATGTGAGCCACTGTGTGACACTGGTGGTGTCTGTAATAGCATATTTAAGAAAGTGTAAAAACCACTGTGCAGCAGCTGTGGGAAAGATGAGTGAGTACAATGTGAGAGAAGCAGCCCTGCAGACACCAAGGTCAGTAAAGAAGGAGTGGGAGGAGGTGCTCCAGGTGCCAGAGCAGAGATTCCCCTGCAGCCTGTGGTGAAGACAATGGTGATGCAGGTTGTCCCCCTGCAGCCCATGGAGGACCATGGTGTAGCAGATATCTACACTGCAGCCTGTGGAGGACCCCATGCCGCAGCATGTGGATATGCCCTGAAGGAAACTGCAACCTGTGGAGAGACCACCCTGGAGCAGGCTCCTGAGAGGAGCTGCAGTCCTTGGAGAGGAGTCCACACAGGAGCAGGTTTTCTGACAGAAACTGTGGCCCATGTGGGGACTCACACTGGAGCAGTCTTGTGGAAAAGACCCATGCTGGATCGTTTTTGAAGAACTGCAGCCCATAGGATGGACCCAGGTTAGAGACGTTCACGAAGGACTGTATCCCATGCAAGGGACCACACGCTGGAACAGGGTAAGAGCATGAGGAAGGAAAGAACAGCAAAGACAGTGTTCTCGACTGACTGCACCCCCCATTCCTCAATCCCCTGCACTGCTTGAGGAAGAATATAGAACAGTTACGCATGAGGTTGAGCATGGGAAGAAGGGAAATGTGGAGGGGAGGTGTTTTTAGCTTTGTTTTATTTCTCACTCTGTTATAATTAATTGGCAACAAATTAAATTAATTTCCCCAATTGAGTCTGTTTTGCCTGTGACAGTAACTGGTAAATGATCTCCCTGTTATTATCTTGACCCACAACCTTTTCATCATATTTTCTTGCCCTGTCTTATTGAGGAGACAGTGCAGTTCTATAGCTCTTTTATTCATTAAGTTTGGTCCTATTTAAATGGAATAATCCTAAATTGCAGAGTAGCTTTTAGTCTGTTATATTTTCAGATTAATTTGGTTTTGAGTCTTTGATATTTTCTCTGCTCAGAGAAAGGTGTCAAGATCCTTTGATCTCCAGGCTGGACCCAGAAATGCTGCAGGGGTGCCTGTGCCCAGTCCCACATCTGGCCCTGCCTCTGGCCAGGCCTGGACCAAGTGTCATGGGGAGTTTGTCTCCTGGATGGGCCCCTTAGGCCTGCACCATGACTTGTCTCTGGCTCCAGCTCTGACCTGATCTCTATCCTACTCCTAATAGGCCACCACCAGCCTGACTTTAGCCCTTGTTCATCCCTTTACCCAGGTGCTGTGGGACTTCACCCTGGTCAGTGAAGGCATTGCCTGTGCTGGGGTCACCCTCAGCTCCCATTTTATTCCCCCTCCTAGAGCAGCCCTGCTTTGTATTCCCTGACAAAACGTTAAAAATATAATTATATATTATTCTGATATAGTAGTTACAAATTGTCTTCGGTCTCACTGTGTATAAAATACAATAAAAAGCATATACTTAGCCTAAGGATTATAAATGAGGAAGAAGAAAAACATATTTCTTCTGTAACTAACAAAACTTGAAAAGAAAAATCACAAGAAAGAAATATGAATATTTGTGATTACAACTTTTTCAAGAAGGACACAAAGAGGGAAATAGAGTTAATGTTGAAGAGTTTTTGTGTTTTTACAGAGCTATATACATGTTCTTTCCTGAAGAATGACACAAGAAAGTAAAAGGAACTTAAACTATAAATGTGGTTGATATTACAGGCAGGTGTTAAATGTTAGATTAAATGCTTCTGATTTACTGTATGAGTGTCATTCTCCTTGCAGAAAAATAAGATGAATTCAGGTAACTAGCTTATGTCCTCTGAAACAAGGAATTAACTCTTGAGACTAAGATGGCTGAACAAGAGGAGTTCAAGAAGTTACAGAGGTATATCAGCATTTGAGCAGACCAACATCCAGAACAATATAAGTTCTACTGAGAAAGGATAAAAGGAGGTGCAGAAACTCAACAAGGAAAGTTCAGAGACTGGAATAGCTTTGTTTCCAGGTTAATATGCTCAACTTCATGTAAAAAGGACTTCAAGGAGATTTGAAGGACAAAAAAAATTGCAGTGTCAATGTTCTTCACTGGAAAGTGGCAACATACTGCTTTGCATTGGTGGTATCTGCCTGTTGTGGTTTAGCCCCAGTCAGCAACTAAGCACCACGCAGCTGCTCGCTCACTCCCCCCATCCCACAGGGGTAGGGGAGAGAATCAGAAGAGTAAAGAACAAGGGAGAGGAACAAAACCCACAAAATCACAAGTGGTGCAACAGCTCACCACCCACCAACCAAACGACACTGTCGGTTCCTGAGCTGCAATTGCTGCCCGCCCTGGCCTCCCCCCACATTGGGAGTGAACTCAGCAATGGTGAGCCTACAGGGTCCTGTCCACCTGGTGCCAGAAGGATAGTCTGTAATTCAAGGCAGCTCAGCAGGGAGGAGCCTGGGAATAATCATTGCCTACACTTGTTACTGAGGGTGATCATTGCCTACACCTGTGAGGGGGTGTGGTTAGCCTTAATCTTGCTTCTGGAGTGGGCTTACAAAATCAGCTCAGCTAAAGGAGTCTGTGCCTTCCATCCCTGTACACACACACCACACCCACACCCCCACCCCCAGTTAATATACTGGGCATGATATCATATGATACGGAATATCCCTCTGGTCAATCTGAATCACCTACAGTGACAAAAATTAACTCTATCCCGGCCAAAACCATGACACTAGCTCATAAAATGGTAATATTATTACCTTTTTCTTAATTAGGACAGGAATTTAAATGTTGCTGACATGGAATATACCTGAGTTTATTTTTACAAATAGCAATATTCTTTCATCACCCAAAAGGAAGCTCTTTCCAGAGTATATTTTGCACCTAATGTCTTACAGACTGTGTCCTATATATCTTTCTTCAACAAAGTTTCTATTATGCTATAAAGTCATTATCTTAACTTAAAACTAGGCATCACAAAATGCATTTCTGTTATTTACTGGTAGTTTGTTCAGGTTTTTCAAAAAGCCATTCACTTTTGGATGTGGCTGATGTAACTTGCTGGTGTTTCAAACCTAATTATGTAGTAGCTTGATAACTCCTTTAGCAGAGCTGATTTTGTAAGCCCACTCCAGAAGCAAGTCAGGCTAGCCACACCCCCTCACAGGTGTAGGGAATGATCATCCCCAGTCTTCTCCCTGCTGAGCTGCCTTGAATTGCAGACCATCCTTTTAGCATGAGGTGGACAGGATCCTGTAGGCTCACCACTGCTGAGTTCACTCCCAAGGGGGGGGGGGCCTTGGCCGGGACAGGCAGCAGTCGCAGCTCGGGAACCAACAACATTGGTTGGTTGGTGGGTGGTGAGCTGTTGCACCACTTGTGATTTTCTGGGTTTTGTTCCTCTCCCTTGTTCTTTACTTTTCTGATTCTCTCCCTCATCCCACAGGGGTGTGGGGAGTGAGTGAGTGGCTGCGTGGTGCTTGGCTGCTGACTGGGGCTAAACCACAACAGCTAGTCAATGAGAATTTTAACAGAAACTGGCACACTGAATCTGAATTAAATCATCCATTGTATGGAAGAAGGAAATACAATGTCAGATGTTGACCATCATGCGAACAGGGCTAACTATAAACCAAGGAAGGACAATTAGACTGTCTAGGAATGGAGCAGATAGATACCTGAAAATGTGTGTATTTATATATACATATGTTGGTCCTGGTCCTGGTCAATGCCATATATTTAGAATATTACTTTCAAAATCTGATCTATAACAGTGACTACAATGTACTTAGAGTCAATGTCTTTCCAGGAACACCAAAAGCCGAAACCCTCTATGTCTCTTGTGTTTAATTTCAGGGAAGAAAAATATGGACTACATGAAAATTAGGAAGCTCATAAAGAAGGTGATAAAGCAAATGTGGGAAAAGAGTAAACATTTTAAAATGTCAGAAGCCTTGAGAAGATACTGTATTGCATGTTCAAGACCAATTTATACTATTTTAGGATAAAGTCTGAAAAATGTGTCAAGGAAAGTGTCCTGGCTAAAAAACAGGGAAAGAAAGTTACTAAATTCAAGTAAAAACAAAAAACAAACAAACAAACAAAAACCTTATAAAAGATCTTAAAATCTGATAGGTTAAATTGAAAAACACAGTAAGTCAGGACAAAAAAACATTGAGGTAATACTAGAAGAGTGTATACAAAATAACAGTAAGTCATTCTTCAAGCAGATCAGGTGAACAGAGCTTGATGGGAAGTTTATAATGTCAGTAGATGATAAAAACCTGAGAAGAGTGTTCAGAGAAGATAATGTCAGAGCAGAAAAATATAAGGATTTCTTTTCCATCTTAATTCACAGACTTGAATGTTTCACCACAAGAAGACTTGAAAGTTTCAAAAGTTTCACCACTCTGGCATCTTTTTTTTTTTTTTGGGGGGGGGGGGGGGGGGGAAGGGTGGCGCCCACGCATNTTTCTTACAGAGGTGGGGAAGCAGCATTTTAAATATGTTCATTAGCTCAGGGGAAAAAAAAAAAATAAAAGTGAAAAGAAACAGCTTTCTGTAACCATATGGTATTTACTCCAAATCCTAAAGGAAGTGAAGGATTAAAAACCTGAATAATTAACTGCATTTTATGTTAGGTTATGTGAAGAAAGCTCATCTGCACACCCATAAAAGAAGCACAGAGAAACATTGGCAGATGGAAGAGCCCAAATAATTCCCTGCTGTGGCTACTCCTAAGCCAATCACAGGATCCATCAGACCATCAAAAGGCCTATCGTCACTAACTCAGAGAAGTACAGGGGAACAAAGGCACGTGGGAACCCAAATCCCCCAGACTGGGGGAGGAATGGATCGAGAGCAGCCCTGCAGAGAAGGACTTGGGGATACTAATGAATGAAAAAATGGACATGAGCCTGTAATATGTGCTTGCACTTCAGAAAGCAAATCCTGTCCTGGGTTGCATAAAAAGCAGTGTAGCCAGCAGGTCGAGGGAGGTGATTCTCCCCCTCTACTCTGCTCTTGTGAGACCCCATCTGGAGTACTTCATCCAGCTTTGGGCTCCCCAGCACAAGACAGACATGGACCTGTTAGAGTGGGTCCAGAGGAGGGCCACAAAAATTATCAGACGTCTAGAACACCTCTCCTATGGAGAGGGGCTGAGAGAGTGGGGGTTATTCAGTGTGGAAAAGAGAAGTCTCCAGAGAGACCTTCTCATGACATTTCAATGTTTAAAGGGGGCTTATAAGAAAGACAGAGAGAGACTTTTTACTAGGGCCTGTAGTGACAGGACAAGGGTGCACTGGTTTTAAACTGAAAGAGGTTAAGCTTAAATTGGACATAAGGAGGAAATTTTTTATGATGAGGGTGGTGAGACACAGAAACAGGTTGCCCAGACAAGTTGTGAATGCCCCGTCACTGACATGTTCAAGGTCAGGTTGGATGGAGATGTCCCTGCCCATGGTCAGGGGGTTGGACTAGATTATCTTTAAAGGTCCCTTCCAGCCCAGACAATGACTCTATGATTCTATTCTTGTGTCTGGCTGTTCAGCATTACTTCAAAAGTTACAAGAAGTGATAAATTCTGGTGACAAAACCTGCTGCTATTAAAGTAGCAGACAACTTTGAAGAACTGCAGAATAACTTCAGAATACCAAGTAGGTATTTAATAATATAACAGATTAAAGTAAATGAAGATAAGAGTAAAGGGATGTGGAAAATATATTCTTTTTACACACAGTAACTGGTTCTGAGCGGATGACTACCATAGTAAATGAGGTCTTGAGATTATGATTTTTAGTTTTTAAACAGTAGTGTTTAAAAGATTCGGATGTTAGAAATTATTGGGGAAGTAATTGAGAACAGAAAAAAAAAGAGCATTTTATGCCATTTTAAAGTCCATAGCAGAACTCAGGAAGACACATGTATACAAAAGTATGAAAAGGGTGATGATGCAAACGAACTTCCTTTTGAAAAATAAGTAAGTTCCTGTTTAAATGTAGAAGTATACTTCACCTGGAAAAGAGATAAAGGAAGTGTATATGGGAGCGCATTATTGCAGTAATGTCATAGTGTCATAGAAAATGAGTGGCATGGATAAAGCGGTTTAGAGAATGAGGGCTTATTAAGTTTTCTGTTACAAGACTAAGAGTTTTCCAGTGAAACTAGAAAGTGGTAAAATCAAAATAAATTAAAGAAAATATTCCTCATAATGTCTAGTTATGTTGACCTTTATGAAAAGTGGAAAACAATCTAATTTGTTTTGTTTTCTGAAAAGTAAAATGCTTGGAGAATCAAGCTCTGTTTAACAACAGTGGGACATCATTATATCATTCCTAACCACCCTGTCTCATTAAAACAGGACCAAGTTGTTCACTGGCCATCTGTTATCTGCCACATAGGAGGGAAAAACAATTATATTGTGGTCACTAAGACATTCGAAAACTGTCTGGAAGACTCATGTTGAAAATATACTTGGTACAGTATACAGATAAAAAGTTTCCTAACTCAGATTCTGGTGTTATAAACACAGTGTATCAAAGAACTCTCATCTGACATAAAAAACAGCATTAATTTCTGAATTACAAATTATGCATTACTTAGTTTTGAGTAATCATATTTTGGTTTAATTTATTTTTTTAAATTCAAGAATTATCTCAGCATAGCATAGGACCTTATAAGATAAAAAAATAGCAAATAAAGATGTAAATATTGAAAGATATACCACTAAACCAAATGATTCCATACATCTTCCATTGAAATACAGAAATAGCATCTCTTTCTCTCCCCCTCTCTTTCTCTATTCCCTGCCCCAAAATCCTACAAACACAAAAAAATAATCTCCCTTTATAGTGGGAAAAGAGTTATTTTGGTTCGAACAAACTCAGAAAACATTTCTATGAAGGCATACATGTATGTTCTGAGTTCATGAATGTAAGTGACTAAGAAAAATATTAAAGAATTAAAAATGTCTCAGTCTGCATTAAATACAAAAATTTTGCTTAAGTTATATAAGAATTATATTAAATATAAAATTCTAGGAATTTACAAACACAGAAAATCAGCACCATTTTATGGTCAAGATAAAGTATGTAAAGGTTGTTTTGATATTGAATGAAAAATAAATTAAATAGATGTTATAAATATATAATATAACATCTTCTTAATTGAGAAAATAGGTTGACATATCCATTAGATATTATTCAAATAAGACAGAAAAGGTTTGCAACAAATAAAAAGGTTTTAAAAGTCTGCTAAAATTAAGGATGTTCAAATCAATAGTTGTGAGATCTTGGAGGCAAGAATCGTAAAAGAAATTACAGAAAAACTACACTGAACCACTATTTTTAGTTATGATAATATTATAAAATACTTTAAAGTATGGGGATCTGCCACAGTGTGTAGGTTTGTAATGCTAAGCAGAGTGATTTATCATATAGAATGTTAGGGGTATAATAGGATGACTTAATTTTTTTAAAATTTAAAATTTCTTTGCCCTTGCTCAGTAGTAGGGTGACTTCATTTGTAAATAAAAACTTTTGTGCCTTTGTCAGTAGTCATCAGAAGATCTTGAGTCTGAAAAGCGATACACAGAAAAAGTCTAAGTCTCATGTTCTGAATGACTCTCAGAACTACATGATGTATATAGGAGGTCCATTCTCTCTTGATTACGCAGGAAATGTAAAAGTTGGAATCATAACATGGAAGTTCCTAGTTCTACATATTACAAGTGAGATTTATCTGACTAAAAGTACATCAGAGGTAGTCACTTCAGGCTCTGTTTATAATCAGTGCATATAAATAGGCATTGTTAGGGCACTTAGGTTCTAAAATGAATTGAACAGTGAGGAAGTTTATTTTACTTCATCAGCTTTAAAGGGAAGATGAGATCAGTAGCTCAGATGCAGTATGCATGTGTATACTGGATAGGCTATGCCTATATACTGGGGCTTCAGAGAGCTTCATACCTCCTGAACCACCTATATATACATAATGTCTGTATTCCAAGTTAACATCAGAACAAACTTGCTTATGTATCATTCTTTCATCTTTATTTTGATTTGCATGGAAAGAAAAGCAGGCTCCCTCAGCCTGCTGGAAGCTGCAACAGACTCCAGTAGGGTTCTTCTTTTATGTCATCAAGTCACTGGGATGCACCACAGAATGTATTTGTCAGGAAATTAATAAGTTTTGAAATATAGTTGATTAAAAGGAACAATTCACTCCTTCTGTTAAAGGATAGATTCTTTGTTCTCCAGAATGGTTTCATCAAGGAAGTCTAAAAGTCTAGGCTTTTATAAGACTAAAGTTAGATCAATGCTATCCTTGTAGTACAATTGGATGTCTGATGTAAATGGTAATATCAACCATCGAAACTCTTATACTTAAAAATTATAAACAGAACCATAAACTAGGAAGCTGAAATTAAAAAAAAAAAGGAAAAAAAAAAAAAGAAAAGCCAAATATGAGGACAAGTATCTCTATCAATTAAGAATTAGAGGTAAAAATAAAAGTTAGTACCTCTCAGAAGGACTATGTGGACACTAAAAAGAAATTTATTTTTTTTTAAAATCAGGAACATGTAACTGATTAAAAACAGCTAATAAGTCCAACAGTATTAATTGTTCTTTATCAGCACTATAGATTATTACTGATCAAAAAATTTGCTGGTGATGTTAAGCAGATAGCTCAGAAAGAAATGTATCACTCAGAAGTCTAGGCATCCTAAATAAAAATCTGTCCTTAGGGGAAAGAAAGAGAGAGAAGAGAGATACTTCCAATGGATTACTCCTAATCTAAGATACTCACTACAGGTGAGTTAGAACCTGTCTTAGATGAATAACTCTGTGATGGATAAAGATGACCTAAATTGTTATCAATCGGGCAGAGTCTGGCTGGAGGCCAGTGACTAGTGAAGTTCCTCAGGGGTCTGTACTGGGTCCAATCCTGTTCAAAATATTCATCAACGACCTTGATTAAGGGATGGAGTGCAGCCTCAGCAAGTCTGCTGATGATGCTAAGCTGGGAGGAGTGGCTGATACGCCAGAAGGCTGTGCTGCCATCCAACGAGACCTGGACAGGCTGGAGAGCTGGGCCGAGGAGAACCTCATGAAATTCAACAAAAGCAAGTGCAAGGTCCTGCACCTGGGGAGGAACAACCCCAGGCAGCAGTACAGGCTGGGGGCTGACCTACTGGAAAGTGGCTCCAGTGAGAAGGACCTGGGAGTGCTGGTGGACAGCAAGCTGACCCTGAGCCAGCACTGTGCCCCTGTGGCCAAGAAGGCCAATGGTATCCTAGGGTGCATTAAAAGGAGTGTGGCCAGCAGGTTGCGGGAGGTCATCCTGCCCCTCTGCTCTGCCCTGGTGAGGCCACATTTGGAGTACTGTGTCCAGTTCTGGGCCCCCCATTTTTAGAAGGACAGGGAGCTGCTTGAGCAAGTCCAGCAGAGAGCCACAAGGATGATCAAGGGACTGGAGCATCTCTCTTATGAGGAAAGGCTGAGAGACCTGGGTTTGTTCAGCCTGGAGAAGAGAACACTGAGGGGGGATATTATCAATTCTTAGAAGTATCTGAAGGGTGGGTGTCAAGAGGATGGGACTGGACTCTTTTCAGTGGCGCCCGATGACAGGACAAGGGGCAATGGGCACAAGTTGGAACACAGGAAGTTCCACTTAAATATGAGGAAAAACTTCTTTCTTGTGAGGGTGACAGAGCAGTGTCACAGGCTTCCCAGAGAGGTTGTGGAGTCTCCTTCCCTGGAGATATTCAAAACCCCGCTGGACGCGGTCCTGTGCCCCCTGCTGTAGGTGTGCCTGCTCATGCAGGGTGGTTGGACAAGATGATCTCTTGAGGTCCCTTCCAACCCCTACCATTCTGTGATTCTCTGAAATAAATATGTGTCTAAGTAACTGCAAGATACTGAAGACTCCAATTTCTTTTAATAATAAGATATAACTATTAAGTCACTTCTGTGTTTTGAAAATATTGCCTACTTTTAATTTTATCAGATATGAAGCATTTCAATGGAAAAATCATAGGTGTCAGAAAAAAAAAGTAGTTTGGTTAATGAATTGTCCTTTGGGACTCAAAATGGTAGAACCCCATGAATATTATTTGAGTTGCTATCACAAGATGACAAATGCATGTAAAGTAATTGCAGAGCTCAGTAATTCATATTGAAAAATAATAAATTGACATTATATGGGAATTCTTTTAATTTATTAAAAAAGTGACAACATAGACTGGGGCCTCTATGCAGTCTGACATATAATTCTGTTCAGATTTTGATGTTTTCATTGAATTTGGAGTTTTAATTACCAGCTTGTTAGTTACTATGTTGAAGCAGATGCCAGCTATTAAATAGATAGTGAAGGAAGCAGAAGTTTATTAGTTATTACTTAACCTGAGCAGTGTTATTACTTAAAAAGCTGGAGAAAAAAAAAAAAAAACAAACACAATTATTTGCACAGGAATGAAAACAATTTACTGGGTGTCTTGTGTTTCTTATGTCTGCTTTTCAGGATAACTGTGAGGAATAGAGATGAACTGCCAGCAATATTAACATCAAAAGCAGGGAAACTGAGAGATTTCCTCTTTCTTGGAATGTCAGTGTGACTGGACTGACATTTTTGTCTTCTATTTTTTCCGTCATTAAAGCCAACAAATACATTTGTCCAATGCCCTATATAGGAATGAATAGCAAAGATGTCACACATGCCAAAGACTGAAAAAAAATATCTATACACACGACTTTTAGATTTACCAAAAAAGCTGTCTCAAAAAAGTGTAGTTATTTTATAATGTCATTCAGTGGAAAACATCTGAGGTCTCAATGTGTTTGGAGAATAAGGCAGCAGCCTTGTAAACTGCCTAGATGTGTCACTGACTTCTGCTATATACTCTTGCATCAAGAATAGAATGTTCTTGTTCATTTTTGAGGCTATCTTTGCATTTTGAAGTGTCTTGGCTTAGGATAGCCCAATTAACTCAAACTGTACAGGTTCTCAGGTCTGGTATTTTCAGATCAGTTTTGCAGGAACAACAGTGAATTTTTAAGTTCTATTTCTTACTTATGTTTTAACCCCCTTTTAAAAACAAAAAAACCCAACCAACCAAACAAATGAACTACATTCATATTCTAAAATAGAAAAAGCCTGATCAGTTCAGGAGTAAAAGAAAGGGCTATCAGTGGAATAGATTTTGCTGCTACCATATGTTCCCTGTACATATTTGTATGTATTCAGTATTAGCAGTCCACATTTGGAAGTTGTCGTCGTTTAACCCCAGCCGGCAGCTCAGCCCCACATAGCTGCTTGCTCACTCTACCCCAGTGTGATGGGTAAGAGAATTGGAAGGGTAAAAGTGAGAAAATTCACAGATTGAGACAAATGCAGTTTAATAGATAAAGCAAAAGCTGTGCATGCAAGCAGAGCAAAATAAGGAATTCATTCACTACTTCGCTTTGGCAGGCAGGTATTCAGCCATCTCCAGGAAAGAAGAGTTTCATCACGTTCAACAGGTACTTGGGAAGACAAATGCCATTACTGTGAATGTTACACCCTTCCTTTTTCTTTCCCCAGCTTTATTGCTGAGCATGGCACCATATGGCATGAGATATTCTTTGGTCAGTTGGGGTCAACTG
>VZTV01108925.1:0-19277 GCA_013400875.1 Anhinga rufa
TCATGTCCCATTTGTCACCCACCGATATCTCAAGCCCTTCTCCAGAGGGTACTCTCCATCCATCCATCCATCTATCCACCCCCCCACCCCCCCCCGTCTGCGCTGGTACTGGGGAGTGCCCTGACCCAGATGCAGGACCTTGCACTTGGCCTGGTTGAACTTCATGAGGTTCACATGCCTTGATAACTTTATTCCTAGCACTCTGGCTGTATACTAAAGCTCTTTCACCCACCCTTCCCTTTCTATACTCACCTCCTTCGGAAGGTCAGCTCTGAGCTACCCTCAGGCAAGCTGTCTCCTGCGATGAGTGGTGACCTGGCCATGCTCTCTACCACCCCCAGCACCCCAGCTCACACTGCCTTCTCCCCAGGTATAGCACTCATTTATCTTACCCTTTTCTGGAGGGCTGAATGCAACACCAGCTGAATCAGACTAAGTTAAAAAAAATAAAAATTTTAAAAAAAATAAATTGTTTTGGACCTCTCCAAACCCCAGAGCCTAGAGCAGGAGGCAGAGCTCTTGAGGGCCACCAGCCATCCCAGGCCATGTCAGATGCCTCTCTGCAGGACAGACTGACCATACATGCCACAAGCCTACATCAGGACCTGCATCGGACCAGTCCCCTTTGGCAGGGGCAGGAACAGCTCTGCTGGGAGCAGAGGGTTCCCATGGGGAAGGTCCCGCAGGTCCACCAATGCAGCCCACTTCTGCATGACCCACCATGGGCCCAGAAGTTATTTGACCCAGGACACACCATGGTTCTTCCCAAAAGGAGATGTTCCCTGAATGCCATATTTAAATTATTCAGGATGAGAGAGCAAGTCCAAGCTAGAGAGTCTACACCAATGACAGGCCCTGGCCACTGAGCAGACCGAAGGGTGGTGAAGCAGGGCTTGATCGAGGGACTGGGTCCACAGGAGGAGGGAAGTCCTTCACCCCACGCACAATGTGATGCAGATCACATACGGTGACCCCATTTGGACAAAGAGAAACAAGGCTTTATGTAGAAAGGCAGCCAGCCAGGGAACTGTGGAAAGGTTATTTTTAGAGTTGCGCATTTCCATGATAAAGAGCAAGTATTACCTCTAGCTAGAAAAAAAACTTCTTCTAGCACTGGTAGAAAAAAATGACCCGAAGAAGTCCTACCACCCAGAGCTTCAGCTGCAAAAGAGTGCTCTTCAGGATGCTGTTATTCAGTACCCAAAGCAGCATGTGCGAAATAAAGCCCTAGGAAGCACCCACTGGAGAGTTCAGACACCTCAGCTGTCCAATCCAACATTTTTTTTCTTAAAAAAAATGGCCTGATTTATATTTTTAAACATGGACTGAAGTGCAGAGAACTGCGTGACTGTTCACTCAACTCCTGCTCGGATTTTGGCTAACACGCTGGGAGCAGCACTATTAGGTCCAAGCAAGGACAACATGTAGGCAGGACACGGTGGCCAGAAAGGGCTTAAGGTCGCTTGGCAGCCTCTGTCATCTGCAGCTGGCTGTCTCCTGCAGCCATCATCCTTGCATATTGGTTGTCTTCTGGTTTCTTCAGAATCCACTAGCGCTTCCAGGTTGGAAGATATAACCACGTCTGCTTACCCAAAAAAGTTTTTTAAATGGCTCCAAGAGCAGCTGGACTGCTAAGGTTTTGTGCTTCCCCATGTGATACAGGGGATGCTCACATCATGATGTAGAAGGAAGGATGAGCACTCTCACCCTCTGCTAGGTAACTGTTTTGCTCAGAGATGCATGAGTTACAAGTTGCAAGTTATGAGTAGTGAGTTATGAATTTGAGAACTTTTGAGTTAGGAACCTCACGAATTAAGTGATGGATTAGTGAATTCACAAGTTAGACTAGTCTGTGCAAAGGGTATTGAGCCCTTGTTTGTCTTGTTTGTTTTCTTTCCTAATGAGCTCATAAAATAAAGTTTAATTTACAGAGTACATTGCCCTATAAATTTGAGAGATCCACATGGACCATGACAAACTGAGTTGCTCGTGGCCTGCTCCCAGACAGGCTGACTGGTTGTTCTGCTGTTGTGGGTCCCAGTTCCCCTCATCCCTGACTCTCTCTATTCCCCCAACCTTGGGCCCTGAGCAGGGCGGCAGCCATCTGAGAGCTCCGAACTTTGGCTGGAGTTCCACAAGAAGGGTTTGCTAGGGCAACACCCTGACAGGTCAACCAGTCATCGCAACCTGGAGCTCTGTCAGGTGTCAGAGCAGATGGCTTTGGGCACAAGGAGCCCAGGAAGGTCCCTAAGAGCCACCCGCTGCATGGCAGCCTGCTGCGTCTCCATAAAGAGCAACCCACAAGCAATCCTCATAATGCATTTAATCAAAAAAGAGAAATGGGGTTTGGTCATCGGGAGGCTTTAGCAGCAACCCAGTCACAGAGTGTCACTAAACAGGCAGCAGGAAAGGGATGGGAAATGTCAAAATGGGAAAAAATCCACCTCACAGGGCAGGGCATTTGCTCAAGTATCTTTTTCATAAAATCATCAATTCACAGAGTGGTTTGGGTTGGAAAGGACCTTCTAAGGTGATCCAGTCCAACCCCCCTGCTGTGGGCAGGGACATCAAAGCCCCATCCAACCCAACCTTGAACACTTCCCGGGATGAGGCATCCACAGCTTCTCTGGGCAACCTGTGCCAGTGTCTCACCACCCTCATGGTACAGCATTTCTTCGTTATGTCCAACCTAAATCTCTTTGCTAGGCCAACCAGAAGGGATGGTTCTGGCATGGGCTGCTGAGCCCCGACAGCTGCCTGCTGTGCCAAGCCCCTGCTGAAGACCCTCCCCGACTTCAGGAACTGGCTTCATTCACTGAGGCTGCAGTCACCCGGGCCCCCAGGGCTATGGTCAGGGCAAGAAGGTGACCGCAGTGGCAAGGCAAGGTTTGGTCCATTTATCTTCTTCTGCACCCACATCTCCAAACATAAAAGTAAGCCAGCTCTGTGCCTTCACATGAGAAACACGTGCTGAGGCTTTGCCCTCTTCCATGATCCCCATCACAAGGCTGCCTTGCTGCTGAGCTCTGTTGTTTGTTAATTTACAGAAATCAGAAACAAATTGTTCCTCATCATGATCCGGCTCAGGAGCGTGGGAACGCACCTGCCGCTGGCTGGAGAGCTCCCTCCCCACACAGGGCAAGCACATTGGCAGCCTCTGACCGGTCCTTTCTGCCACCATCGCCCAGCTCTCCCCAACATCTGCCCATCGACCGGCCCCTGTGCCTCTCGAGGTGCTGCTACTTGTGAGCTCTTCCCGGCCTCCCCCTGCTCTCGCTGCCGGAGCTGCAGGGGCCCGGCAGCCGGCAGCCACAGGCAGCGCCCGAGCTGCGTGCATGGCAGGCAGTGCCGACGTGCTCCCCGGCACACTCACTCCAGCCTCCCACTCCTCCCCAGCATGGCGTCACCAGCATGTCACCAGCCGTCTTTTCCACAGTGCTCATTAATTCATTGGAGGGGAAATCTCCCCTCTGATGGAGGAGGGAACGGAGAATCCCAAAAGCAAGGGGACCACCGTGACCAGCAAACCTTGCTTGCTCCCTGCTTCACCAAACTTCCAGCACTGTCTTTACTCAGTGCCCCTCAGAGAAGGGCAGGTTACCTCTGACTGCTTGAAATAAAAATGGAGAAACTGGGAATGGTGGTAGGAAGGGAGGGAAACCAACTTGTCTTTAACAAGAAAGATTAAACAAGACAGCTTGAACAAACAGAAAATAACAGACACCCTAAAAATTACTGCAAAACAATGCAAGGATGTGTTAGATCTGTACAGAAAGGAAGGGGAAAATAGGATGAGTGGAAGTCTGGGATTGCACAGACCAACTGCCAAGTAGTCATTTGCCCCCCTCAGCTCTTGCACAGGAAATATTTATGTGTACTGACTCATGGTGGCCCCCACGCTTCCTCCTCAGCACCGACTCACCGTTCCCTCCTGGCCCCACATCTCTGCAGCCTCCTCCCAAGCCCTCCAGCTATGTCAGACTCATCTTGCTCCCGCCGTCTGTCTTGCTTAATTATGGCTTCCCCAGCCTGCTCCCTCTCCACACACTGGATTTCACCCTCCCCTGCCACTTCACTCTCCAGATGTCTTTCTTTGCCAGGATTTGCCTTCCCCATTCACAGTGCTGCTCACTCTTAGCTAATTACCTAGCACCACACTGGTGTCTGCCCTGCCAGCCTTCACGCTTTGCCCCAAGCATCTGCTGTTGGCAGCTGGCTGGGCAACAACCGCTACCTGTCTAATAGTTTGCATACTTTAAAAATCTCTTTAAAATGTAATTACTGTGCAAGCAAAGCCGTATGCAAGCACCCGCAGCCCCTGCTGCACCTCCCCGCTACCACACAGCTGGGCAACCCCACACAGCTGGCAGAAGGTCCTCATGCAAGAGCACTGCCCAAGGCTCATCCTCCCCAGGACCTCAGCAATCCTGACATGGCCACGGGAGCCCTTCTCCTCCCCAGCTTGCCCAGGAAGGGATATCCCTCTCCCTGCAGGGTGGTATTTCTACCTTTTAGACAGCAGGTTTTGTATTCCCTGGGCGGAATCCTTGGGGAAATCTCATACCGGGGTGTCTCTGGGCATCCTGGGTCACAAGGCATGGCTGTGTCCCCCACCCTGTGGTGTTCCTCACAAAACCCTAATAGACAGAGGATTTTCCTCATCAACTGCCTTTTTCCAGGTTATCCCACCCCACATTTCTGGCCCCTTGATACAAACCCAAAGCACTCACACTGCAGTTGTGGGGGTGCTCCATGCACAAAACACACGGCTATCATCCACACATGCAGTTCTGTAGTGGCTCTCACAGGGACAGCAATGTTTTCCTCCAAGACTGCAAAGCCCAACTCTAACTCTCAATGCATGACAGCTTTAATACACACAGGTGATACTCAGGAAAGACAGCAGAAACCTCCAGCTGTTGCAGATGTGAAAAAGGCACTGCTGCTGAGCACACTTCGGTGGGGTGGATCTAACACAGCTCAGAAGCAAAATTAGGTTCAGGATAGGTGAAGGTTTTAATCAAAGCAAAATGTGCAAGGAAGGAAAAGCAGCAAGGAGAGTGCATCTTTGGCTTTCCTGCAGTATGTAGTAGCCAGGGCTTAGGCAGGGACGTATGGGTGTATCACACCCGTGCTGCCAGGCTGGACGCAGGGACCAGACGATTAAAGATTTGGAGTCGGATTGGGGGAAAATGATGAGTGAGTCCCATGCAGGGGTCACTCCTGGGTCAAGTTCAATTCAGTATTTTCATTAAGAGCTTGCAGGCTGGAGGAAAATCTACTCACTGGCTTGCAGAGGCGGCACAGAAGAGCTGTGCTTGCTTCATCTATCTGATTTAAAGACACACTTGATTATGACAAAACTAGTCTAAAAATCAATTACAGAGATACTGAAAAAAGGACAAATCTCAGCTAGTTCCCACAGAGAGCAATAATCTAATGGCCAAATACAACTCCAGGACCTTGTATCCACTCGTACAGTGGGAGGAGGTTACATGAGAGCCACCAAGGAAGGCAGCAGCTGATGGCAGGACGATACGCGCAGGGATCGAAGGCATTTTTTTCTTGGGAAGGAGTAAATCTGAGCAGGACTCAGGTACACAATTGCCTCCCTGAGTTCAGCACAGAACCGTGCTGAGGACGGGTAGTGTGGACAGAAGGGGGCTGTGATCCCACCTCCGAACACAACATTGACCCTGTGTCCGAAGAGTGCTTCCACATTTCCCAGACAAGGATGTACCAGGAGAAAATCAAGTGCCACAGAAGCTAGAAAGCAGGATTTCACCCAAGGGAGGTCTGGAGATGCTGTCTGATCACTGCTTGTGGGTGCTGGCCCAGGGAAAAGCTGTCCACACACATAGCAGTCTGAACACTACCTAATCTCAGCAGAAGATCTAGTTAATCCTATTTCTGGAAGTATCTGGTGTCCACTAACGATTGGTTTGCCTGCTTCTTGCAGCCTGTGGACAGTTAATCCTCTGTTTAGCCCCCTCCTTCTGGGGTCAAGGGATGATCAGGACTTCCCATACCAGCCTCAGCCAGGCCACAGGACTGCCAGCCTGGTGCTGGGACAGGGACTGCACTCAAATGCTGTGTGCAATGGTCAGGGTTCTTCTTGTTTCCACCTCAGTAACTAATAATGGTCTCCGAACTTCTTCTGAAGACCAGACACTAGCCATCACTGGACATGGTCCACTTGATAATGAAGATCTGTATTCTCAAGAAGTCTTCTCTGATCCAAAGCTCACATGTTCTGGACCAAACTAAGCACCAAATCTGCACTTGGGTTGTCAGGAACCTCCACCAACCAGGGCTCCATCTCTTTCATGGAGGACATATCACCCGACCAACTCCTTTGGCATGGAAGGATTTCAGTCTTTCCTGCTTTTGACCTACCAGTCTCCAGAGGTGGAGCAGAGGTCTATGCCAACATCAACCAGCCTGTAGTTCTGCAAGGAAAGTGTTTTTTACTGTGATGGTGACCAATCACAGGTCACCCAGAGACACTGTGGAGTCTCCATCCTTGGAGATATTTAAATA
Organism: Anhinga rufa; assembly: GCA_013400875.1. NCBI lineage: Eukaryota > Metazoa > Chordata > Aves > Suliformes > Anhingidae > Anhinga > Anhinga rufa. Next base: position 6,541 of record VZTV01108925.1, read on the forward strand.
CCATCTGGACATGGTCCTGGGCAACCTGCTCTAGGTGTCCCAGGTTGAGCAGGGATGTTGGACCAAGTGACCTCCAGAGGTCTCTTCCCACCTCAACCAATCTGTGATTCTGGGAAAATAAGGAGCTGCAGTGCCCTGTGATGTCTCAGACCAGACAAGAGAAGCTGCTGTGCTGTGCTTCACAAAATCTGTGAAAAGCAGCTGTGTCATATGTTACATGGCTGCAGAACATCACCTGCCCCCATGCAGCACCGCTGATGCTGCACCCTGGGTGGGGGGGCAAGGGGGACAACCTGCACCTTGCTGGACACAGGCAACGGGAACTTCCTCATCGGGAGACTATCTGAAGCAGATGGGAGGAGACCCAGTAAAGCAAGGAGATGGCATTAACAGTAGAAATTGTTCAAGACCAAGGGAAAATGCCTTACAGTAGGAGATTCCAGAGCCCAAGAGAAGTCGGTCTTCATTACAATCTGCTATCACCTTACAAGGAGGAAATGCTGAAAACTGAAGAGCTGGTTGGTCTTCACCATGCCCTTATACCAAGACCTTGATCTTCTGGATGACCTCCTTTGTCAAAATCAAGTTACCAAGTTCAGTCGAGGGAGAGCCAGGACAAACACCATGGCTCAAGGCACATGGGCACCCAGGCAGCACTGTAGTCCTTCCCAACCGTGCACCATTTGGTTAGAAGGCCCAGCCAAATCCCCCATCCAAGGCTGACTAAACTAAGGCTGCCTTTTTCTCTGCCTGTCATATCTGGCCATGTCCTGCAACACATGATGCTCTTCATCTCCTTCCCTGGACAGCCCACACACCACAGGAATAAGGAATAACCAGGAATATGCAGCAGCATCACACTCAGCAAGGATACGACATCCAACAGCTGGAGCTGTGCTGCTGGTCCCACAGCGCACTGTGGCCAGACAGCTTTGAAGGGGTGAATCTCTGTAATGTGTTTTTGGCAAAAAGTTCCAGCAGTTTCACTCCGAAAACACCATCCAGAGCAGTAACAGTTAAGGTTGGTACTGCCTTTCAGAATCAATTACACATGCTAACACTGGCAATGAGAGCAGTTCCCCTTCTGGCACACCCAGTATCTCATCTGGGACAAGCCCATTTCCTCTTATCATTAATTATTACACATTAGGAGCCTGCAAAGTTTTAATAGCTAATTCCAAAGCTCTTCCTAGTTGTTTCAGCATCTCCCTCCTGCCAAGGCAAGGTGGGACCTTCTGCCCCTACACTGCAGAAGATGCCGTGCAGCAGATGAAGCCTCCAGACCCCCAGATGGGCGCTCCTGCACCCCAACAGCATGGAGAGACAGGGGCCAGGACCCTTCCCCACCGCCAATGCTTTCCCTGAACAGGCACAAGTGTGAGGCTGGGTGGCACAGGCAGGGAGGACACGGCTCGCAGTGGTGACCCTTCCTCTGCCAGCAAGGGTGGACAGCTTTGCAACAGCTTTTATCTAGCGCTTTCCCCAGTGCTTGCTCCAAGCCACACTCTAACGATGTTTTAACAAGCCCCCAGCAGGTGCGACAGCAGAGGGCACGTGCCCCGACTGCACACACAGCAGTGGTTTGTCAACACCGTGACTGGGCTTTGCCTGCTCGCTCTTGACATTTCAATAGCTTCTGCAGGAGCTATTTCTGTCTACCTGCTGTGCAGTCTCTGCCGAGGGCTGGGCTCCTACATGGGCAGTGAGAGGAAGGCGGAGGCAAGGAGGGACACAGGAGCCAAAGCGCCCGGACAGATGCTCATGGCAGCAGCATGTGGCACAGATGAGCGCTGCTGCCAGCAGGCTCGTCCTGTGGCCCACCTGCATCGCATCCCTGGCCACACAGGCTGCTCAAGGTGAGGGCAGATTCGCTTCCAGTCTGCCCCAGGCTGGGGTTTGGGAATCCCCACAGGGCTGTCCTGAAGGAGAATATGGAACCACCCCACGTGTGGAAACCAACCCCGCCAACCCCGTCCCTCCTGCCCCCAGCAGCAGCAGTACCCTGCATGTCTCAGCACAGGCAGGCACAGGGTGAGTCTGCGGTGGAGCAGGAGCAGCTCAGTAGAAAGCCAAGGAGCCTGCACAGCATTTACCTTTGGAGGATCAGGTTAGAAAGCACATCTCACTACCAGGAACCAAGCCCGGGGGCAACAGCTCAGCGTTGGCATGCTCCACCCCTTCTGGGCATGTTTTTGCCTGTATGCAAAGCCAGATGGATTTTGCATTTGCATTCATTCAGTGATGTTAAACATGACCCCCAAGCACACATAACAAAGGAGAGGTTTCCAAGCCCCAAGTCCCACCAAGCCAGAATTACTGCCTAAAACTCCAGGTCACGCTTTAGACAAGCTTGGACAGTTCAGAAGTTAATGCCTTCATGTAACTTAATTTGGTCCCTCCTGAATTCAGAGTTTGGAAATAGGAAGAGGGTACTGCCTGAATACCAATCCTGACAGCCAAGCATCATGGTCCTCTTGCTAGAGTAAGGTGGGCTCACACCTCAGCACCAGCGCTGCCTACTGCCAGGGACACCCGAAGCAACCGTCCACAGGAAGACGCCACCGCAGGCTCACAAAAGCCTGTTTCCACCATAAGAATCTGGATTTTTCACAGAACAAATTACTTTACTCACAAAAATATGGATTTCTTTCCATTCCTTCTGTTACTTACAACCAGCGAGCTGATGGGACATTCCCAGCTGCTCCACCCATATCAGTCACCACCTTCCCACCAGCAGTGCGTTCAGACAAGGACAGAGGCCGGTCCCGATGGGAAGACTTTCAGCAGCAAAGTTAACTACTAGTTTCTTCAGGCTGCTGAAAAAAGCAGCTCAGAGTTTCTCTAGTGAGAGAGCAGGAGCTCCCCAGGGTTCAGATGCTGTGAGCAACACCCCACTCAGAGCTGGTACAGAGATGGGTCCACCGTGGAAATGGAGCTATGGTGGTATATGCTGACGACTCCTTTTAGATAGCATTTTTTCATGTAAAAATGAACAACAGGACAAACAAAAAAGAATAAAATTGAGGGTTTAGATATAGCTTCATTTTATTTGCAATTAAGAGCAAAAATTATGTATCCTTCCACAGCTAAATCTTGAGAGCAGCTCCAGTTGACGTGGCTCCACCACTGTGGAAGTCAAACTGCTAAGCAGGATCTTCTTAAAACTCAGAGGAAAATAAGGTGGGTGATCTGCTTACGTTCTTCAAATCACTTTCCCACCAGGCTGCTTTCCTGTAGCACCATAAGCTATTAAAAGCCCTTGCAGTACTCTCAAGGCACAGAATTATCTTCCAGATTGGAAGCTCCAGATTCCTTTTGGTCATGGTGAGATATATAATCCACACATGGTGCCATTACCCACTCTAAGCACCATCTCTGCAAGAACCCAGATGGATGACAAGAATAAGGCACTTCTTATAGCTGTAGCATTTTTAAGAGACATTAACATGCCTTGCATAAAAGTGTCCTAATTTCTGACTTGGGCTGAACATGCATGAGTCACTCAGCTGTATTCTTCTAAAAGCCTATACCTGTACAGAAAAATCCCAACTTCTCTCTCACATGCCCAACCTGCTTGGCAAAAAGGGCTTTACAAAGGCATAGACATGTTTTTTCTTCATGATTCAAAACCTTTAAGCTCTCAATGGAGAAAATGTTACTACACGCATCATTTCCAAATGCTTCGCAAAGAGCACTCAGCTTAGGATGCTGCACACAGTGTCATCTTCTACCATCACCACAGGCTGATGCTTTTATAGGTGACCCTGTGCTCAGGAGAGACTTGGCCCCAAAAACCCAGGAATCAGCATGAGGTTTGAATTGTCTTTCATCAAAAAACAGTAGGTGAGGTGACAAGAAGCGACGCAGAGACTCCAGTGCTCCTTCCAAGCTGAGGTACCACAGGGAAGATGTTCTCCACCACACAATGACAGGGCTTTACTGCCTGCATTTGGAGAGCAGATTTAGTGTCTGGCTCACTCTGCTGTTACTCCTACAAAAAGAGGCTGCCTTTCAAGTCTCAACATTGTCACCTCTTCTCAAAACCTTCTCACTACGGTAAAAAAGAACAAGAAAGGAAAGGACCGGTGGAGGTCGCACTGGCTATGGTTTCTCAGCAGCGGCTTTGGCCTACTAAGAGAACTTTGTAACCTCAGCCTCATTTCTTCAATGGAAAAGCTTCAAAGAGAAGACCTGGCTATCTGGGACCAGCAGCACCCTGCAGCCGGGAAGAGCAAGGCAGCATCACAGGTTGTTCCAACAAGCCAAAGGCAAAGGGAGCATAGAAAAAACCTTCCAGCAAGTGTGCCCCTGCTCTGCTTTTGACCCAGAAACTTTTTAGGAGAAACTTGTGGGTTTCTATCCACTGATTAATTGAAGTAACCACAGAAACAAACTGCACTGTCTTCCCATCTTTGCTTCTTTGCTCTAGATAAACACTAATGCACACTGAGCTGCCCCAGCCGCTGTCAGGGCTCCAGACTCCTCAGGGGGTCAGCTCCTTCTTGAACCCAGGTCCTCTTTCTGCTGAGCATTTTTATGATTACATTTTTTAAGGTGGCACTTAATTTAAGAGATTAAAGACCAATAATTGTTTGAAGTGGAAATTAAGACCTGAAGATAAAAACTGAACTTGAAACCCTTCCACACAACCTGTCCAGTTGTAACAGCCCAACTGTTTATTACAATTTTTTAAATATTAATGCAACTCTAAACCTTTTCATATTGCAGTAAAAAGCCAAGTGATACTCAAAGCGTAAACCACAGGCATGGAACAAGTGATGGCTTCATATCACGGCACTGGAAAAAGGCTAGAACTGAGACAGGCTCAAGTCTATATGTGGGCACATCAGGATTTGATTATTTTCCACCGCAACTTTCCTCAGGAGCTGTTCCCTTTATGGCTGCAGTTAGAGGGACAGAGGAAGAAGTTTCAACACTTGCACCCACCACTTTTGGCCAGACCCAAGAGGGAAAGGCTTCCAGCAGGCTCAGACTGGGACCAAGGAAGTGACAGCTATGAGAACGCCCACAAAGAAGCCTTTGGGTTGTAGGAAATGGCACACACGCCCTTGCATGCACACACACACACTCAACAGCTGCTTTGGAGATAGTTTCCATCAAAACAGACTAAATCAACATCAAGGGTATTTAAATGAATATCTCTGATCTGACCCATCTCAGGTGGGGTCAGTAAATGGGTAGGGTGGTTCCTCTGCATGGGGACAGTGGCACATTTTGCCAAGCATGCCAACAACCCCCCAAAACTCTGCCTTGTAGGTTCCACCATGGGACAACCTTCTAGCTCTCTGACCCATCAGGGTGGGTGAGACACTGGAACAGGTTGCCCAGAGAGGTGGTAGATGCCCCATCCCTGGAAACATTCAAGGTCAGGTTGGACGGGGCTCTGAGCAACCTGGTCTAGTTGAAGATGTCCCTGCTCACTGCAGGGGGGTTGGACTAGATGACCTCTAACGGTCCCTTCCAACCTAAACCATTCTGTGATTCTACAACAGCCAGGTCAGGGCAGCAACTGCTATAGGAAATTATCAGGTCAATGCATCGCCTGATGGCCTCCAGCTCTAACTGGGAGGCACGTGGAGAAAAGAGAAAGGCTCTAAGGACAACTGGGCACATACAAAGCCTTCTACAAGCAGGCTACGTGTGCACCTGCCCAAAATAGGGAACACCCATATGTTACCACAGGGACAGAACACCAGTGCTTTTCTCTAAGGTAGAGAGTGAATCTGGTATGGAGATCCCTCACTATAAAGAAAAAGTGGAACAATGCTAGTTAACGAATAACCAGAATTCTAGCTCATCCTGTGCTCCTCCTTGCAGCTTTCACTTTTTCCAGGATAAGAGATTTCACTTTGTCCTGGATAAAAGGTTTTGTCTCGTCCTGGATAAGAGTCTTTTCACCCTTATTGACATAACATGGCTGGACTCGGTAGCCAGGATGCTGGGGAACCCCCCTCAGCCAACACTAACGGGAGCAGAAGAGAGCTCAAAACACAAGAGCAGAGGTGCTTGCGCAGGTGAAGCCCTTTCCAAGACAAGGTGCAAAGTCTCAGTGCTGTTTCACATCTCACCTCTGTGCTGTACAACTTCTCTTGCTGATGACCAAGTTGTACAACCATCAGCACCACAGACATCTTGCTCCCATTTCTACAGCCTGCCTCCAGGCACTGCCACCAGCGTGGGGACACCAAGGAGGTCTCCATCTCCTCTGTTCCTCAGTGGCACGCTTGTAAATGGGACAGAAGCTGTACTTCCCTTCCCATGCAGAGTTATTTTAGATTTGCAGGTCAAAATGCTACTACCTAAGTGCCACTACCAGCCATGACAACCTCTGGCAGTTATCTGAGCAAAGAACGATGGCTCACTCTTATTAAAAGTGCACAAAGAAGTGCTTCACAAAGGGCTGGAGGCTGGTGATAAATAATATCTGCACAAGATGGTCTTCAGCTGTGCGCACATCAGTATTTACAGATCAGAAGCCAACCTGTTGGATTCTATAGCAGCTGATGAATTATTTACCTCAATGCTAATTAATTATCCATTAACTCTTCGTGAGCTCTTCTACTAGTAGGGTACACTCATTAAGTGACTCAATAAATACTTCTAACATCTACAGCTTCATATGATTAAGAAGAAAAATCTTTCATGGGAGAGCCCCAGGCCAGAAACCAGAGGAGGCCACATCCCAGCTGCATTTTATCTTCTTTCCCTCACAATTATTTGGCCTTGCCTGATTCTCCATTATCCGCCACGTGGTACTCACAACAGACTGCTTCTCCAGACAGCACTTTTTTTTACTTGCAACCAAAGCAGCTCTTTTATTTGCAGTTTTGCTAATAATCTGGTAACTCGATTAGGAAAATACAGTTCTGCTCCACCTCTGTGGGGCCTGGAAACTCATTAACGGTGCTAGGAGATTGCTTAAACCTATTAAGCAGGCTCTGCTGGCATTAAAAGCAAGCTCAAGATTTATGCTGCCTGTCCTCAGAGAACATTTCTCTCCAGTGGACCCACAGAAACTGAGGCAGGATCGGTGGGCAGGTCTCCAGGGCCACGGGAGGAGAAATGCCATTTAGAAGGAAGAGTCAGGGCCAGGTACAAGCCATGCTCTCCTCAGAGAGCCTTCAAACCTAGTGCTGCCCAGCCAGAGCCTCCAAAGCCATCCTGCCTGAAACAGCAATAATTTTTCCCATTTCCTGAATAAAAAGCAAACGAAAGGATTCCCAAACTCCAAAGGTCTAAAGTTTAGGGTGTTTCTGCTGTGACACCGTAGCTTATCACCACTTTGCTTCCCATGTGAATTATCTGCATTAGCACCCGCCAGCAATGTACAGGTTCCCCACTGCTATTTGTCTCCATTGACACTCACAGTTTCTTTTCTCAGAGAAGTTTTTCTTTTCTGCTTAATTTGAGGCTATAACTCAGCAGATTTCCTGGATGGTAGAAATGCCATGAAAAGTCCCCCAGTAACACTGCATCAGGGTACTCCATCCTCCAGCCCCTCTGATACTCACATTCTGCCACCTCTGCTGCACGTGAGTCCAGACACTCTTGCACCCTGCTCCCATGCCCAGGGTCTTTCCCACACACCATTCACCTCAATCCACTCATTAAACTGGGACCTCAGACTGGGATTTTTAAAGGGATTTGGTGTCTTACATGTGGCTGACAAGTCCCTGATTTGAAGTCCTTGCCTGCCTGCACTGTGGTGTGATACAGTTGCCACATGGGGCTCAGTCTTGGTCCCCCCAGTAATGTCACCTGCCTGTCCAGAGCCCAAAACACTCGTTTCAGGGTCCTCTGAGCAGTGGGAGGCAGAAGCTGGTCATCTGTCCATCTCCAGCTCTGCAGGCTCAGTGCTGGCGGAATGGCCATGGCTATGGCCCAATCCCCTAACAGTGGGATCGTAAGAAATAGAGCCAACAGAGATGGGGATGTCACCTGGCCCTCACCTCTCCGCCACAGCAGTCCCATCACATGCCTGACGGTTCTGCAGCTGCTTGAAGAGATGCCTCCAAGCAAGCCCCCAGCCAAGCCCTACACAGGACAACACCCAGGACACACACGATAGCTTATCTCACATGGGTGCAGCCATGGATCACCTCAACAGTTTCCATCCCAAATGCAGGTGCCGTCACCCCCTGCTCTCCTGGAACACTTCTACCCGGCTCCCCTCTCCTGGGGGCACAACCGGCATCAGCAACAAGATCTCACAACGTACCCAAAGTTCTCATCAAATAACAAGCACCATGAGCCCACTCAGGAAGCGGGGTGTCAAGCCAAGGCCTCCAGCACTCCCCAGACTCCAGTAGGGACCCATGTAAGAACCATGATTTTGACACCCAGGACCACACAGGGGATTATTTTAACATGAAACTGAAGTCTCCATTGGACATACACACATCTGGTTGCCACCCACTAGAATCTCTCCATCATTGGAAGTGTTCCAGGCAAGTTGGACAGGGCTTTGAGCAACCTGCCCCCATGGCACAGGGGGTTGGATGGGATGATCTTTGGAGGTCCTTTCCAACCCAAACCACTCAGTGAGTCCATAATTCTGCAGAGAAAGCCAAGCCACTACAGCCTGCACCAGGCAGCAGTTGTGGAAACCGAGGGAGGATCTGCACCCATGTGCACCGTGGAGGTGACCCATTACCCATCCAACTCCACCATAACCCATTCAACTCCACCACACCCCAGGCAGAGCCTAGCAAAGGGCAAAAGCACCCAGTTACTGGCACAAGGGGCAGAGGACACTTGTCCCAAAGCAACCAGACTGCTCCCACCTCTGCCTCAAGCATCAGGATAACATCCTGGCCGTGACACTGAGCTCACAGCATGGTATCACCTTTCCTCCCCACTCCCTCCCCTGCATCCCACAGCTATGAACTGCTCTTCTCCCATTCTGCAGGAAGGACACAGCTCATCCCCCTGCTGCGCTGCACCCACCCCCTGCTCCACAAGCACCAGCTCCCTTTCCCCACAGGGCCTCAGCTGAGCTGTACCCAATGCAGCTCAGGAACAACTGCTCTCAGCTTGCATTTCGTGTCGAAGCTGGCTGTTTCTGTATCAGGTACCAAAAGGGCTTGCATGCACAAAAGAGCTGATTTTTCAACCATGTGGTTGAGTCTGGCTCTGTCTTCTTCACTCCCGCCCACCAGGTGTTTGTGCTGATCACCACCATGAGCCCAGCAGCTCAGCCAGTTTGCAATCTACCTCCCTGTCCACTTATCTAACCCGTACTTTGTCAAGGAGGATATTACGGAAGACAGTGTCAAAAGCCTTGTTAAAGCCAAGACAAACAACACCCGCTGCTCTCCCCACACCCACTGAGCCAGCCTTCATAGAAACTATCAGGTTGGTCAGGCATGATTTCCCCTTCGTAAACCTGTGTTCCAGATCACCTTCTTGTCCTTCATGTGCCTGGAAATAGTTTCCAGGATTAGTTGCTCCTTCCCAGGTGCCATGCAGAGGCTGACTGGCCTGGAGCTCCCCTGATCTTCCTCCTGGCCCTTTCTGAGGACAGGAGAGGCATTTGCTTTCCTCAGTCCTCAGGCACCTCCCTGATCACCATCAGCTTTCAATGATAATTACAAGTGGCCTCGCAATGACACCAGCTTGCTCCCCCAGCACTGTAGGTACACTCCATCAGGGCCCCCAGATCTGTGTATGCCATTCTGAAGTGTTCCCAAACCTGATACTCTTCTACTGAGGGTCAGCCTTCGCTAATCCAGACTTTCAAAGTGATCTCAGGGGCCCTTCCTGACCTCCCACAGTTTTGTTTAAGGCCCTCCAATGGGACTGAGCTCCTGCAGTGCTGACCTCCCCAGGTGAGCAAATATTTCTTATCAAAATCTGTTTTAAACATGAGCTAATGCCTTTACTGTACCCAGCGCCTCTTCCACTGCTCTCTCCATCACTAGAGCCAGACAGAATCGGCACCGTCTGGCTGTTGGGAAGAGACACTTCTTTGCTGCTTGTCCCTGCCCTGGTGCAGGCACCTACCCAGCATAAATTACTTGTTTTCAGAAATATTTCCACTTGGCAAACAATAAAGACAAGTCCCCTGAGTCGGTGACCACCAGTAGATACTCTCCCCCAGCTCCATCAAAGCACCCCCCTCTCAGGGTACAGGAATGCGTATTTTAAGGTCCACTTGATTATTTTAAGGCCCAAATAATTAAAAAAGCAGGGATGAAGAAAAGCAACTTTCCAAAATATGGCTCACAAACCACCCAAGGTCCAGACAGTGTCCACCCTGCCAAGCCGCTCTTCCCCCAAGAGGCTGACACTGTCCTAATATGCGCCCATGCGGGACATCAACACTTCCCACATCATCACAGGATGCAGCAGCTCACAGCCCACAACATCAAGAACTCAAACGCAGCCTTTGCCTGAAAACCACTTTTAAGACCAGATACCAGCAAAGGAATACATGGAGGGAGCACGAGGGCAACAGTGAACTCACGGCAAGCAACCTCAGCCCACGCAGTTCCAGACTCTCCTTATGGCTTTGGTAATAACCCTTGATGCACCATGTCAAGGGCTGCTCCCAGAAGTGGAGGAAGCTTGGGGAGGAAAGGGGAAAGCCTGGCCTTCAAGAAGTCATGAAGAGCAACTCACAGGGAGAAGAAACCAGTTCCAGGAGAGGGTTATTCATCCCTGTGGCCACCAGAAGCAATGTGGGACACCGAGCTCTGGTGCCTGTTGGCAAAGAAGAGCCAAGAGGGAAGGATCTGCCAGCTGAGACCTGGACCAAAGCCCTCACCAGTGAGGAAAAAATAAATAAAACTGAATGAAAGCCCCTAAAAAAAGAAACCCTCCCAGGCTGAGAGACTGGGCAGAGGAAAGGGCCATGCAAGGTTTCTCTTATCTCTGGCTTGCCACGGATGACCAGACAGCCACTGACCATCACTGTCACTAACATGGTGCAGTCATTGCGATTGGGGTGACAGATTAACAAACAATTTCCTTGTCCCTATCATCCAGCATCTGCAAAGGTCACATATTCAGGCTGCTGAGTCTGGAATATCAACCCAAACTCCATTTCTAATCTCTCTGTCACAAGCCAGGACTTATGGTAACACCTCCCCAGCTCACGTGTCCCCATGTCACCATCTCCAGAGGAGACTGGTCCAAACACAGCACGCCATTACCAACAGGAAAGGAACTGGAGCGTGCTAATGACATAACAAGTCCCCGAAAGGACAGCCCAGCAACCTACTGATTGCATTAACTGCATCTACGAGCCAGCCACATTATGCAGAAAGTCTCAGGTGTGAGAAAAATCATGCAGCAGTCTCACATCCCATAAAACCATCCCCAGCCACAGGCCAGGACATCAGGGACAGCCCCAGAGGACTGGGTGTGCCAAATGAGCACGGGAGTGTCCAGGGTGTAGACACGACTGGGGTGCACCCTTACATACCCTTACATCTCCATCCCACCCTGTGCACACAAAGCTGCAGAGCATCTGCAACATGCACCAGTGAGCGTGCACTTACTAGAGGCAGGGGAGCCAAGCCCTTAAAATTAAGCAGCAAATTGCAGGGGAAGAAGCCAAGTGACAGGCCAATATGATTTTCTTCCCTTCTGAATAATCTCTAGCTTATAAGCAGCAACCGTCCCAGGTTATGGCAGCACCTTCCCTTGATATTTCACTTCTTAGTTGTTCACTTCACCAGCCCTGCCCTAACATCTGTGACTTCTACCTGCCGGATGAATTAACCTGAAAATACCTCAGGGCCGCTTTCCTGCAGCTCTGCTCTAGCTGAAGAAACAAAATCCGGGGTTGGCACCTACCAAAATCAGCTGCCCAAGGAGGGGATGTGCTGGCCTGGCACCGCAGCTGGGAAGCCCATCAACAGTGGGCACACACACATCGCCAGCCAGCACCCAGCACGTCGGGTCCAAGCAAAGCTGGGTCTGAAGAAACAGCACTGGGGGTTGGTGTTTTGGGGGAGGATTTGGCTGCAGCATACCCCCTCACAGCCACCACTGCTAGCACACATGGACTTGGCCATGACCTTGGAGATTCAAACTAGTACAGAAACAAGAGAGATGCTGGCATAGGCAAGATGGCTTCCAGTGCAACTGCTGAATCACAGCTGAAGTGAGCTGGCACTGAAGCAGAGCCCTCACCAGAGGGAAAGCCAGGGAACTTCGGAGACACTGCAACTGGAAAGATATGGGTTTGATGGATGGACTACAGGTGGATAGGAAATTGGCTGGATGGCCAAAGACTTGCAGTCAATGGCTCAATGTGAAAGTGGACACCTGTAATGAATGGTGTCCATACTGGGACCAATACTATTTCATATCTTCATCAACAACATAGACAGTGGGATTGAGTGCACCCTCAGCAAGTTTGTGGCTGACACCAAGCCAAGTGGTGCAGCTGATACACAAGAAAGAAGGGGGGGCATTCAGAGGGACCCGACAGGCTTGAGAAGTAGGCCAACTAAATCTCATTAAGTTCAACCAGGCCAAGTGCAAGGTCCTGCACCTCGGTCAGGGAAATCCCCAGTACCAGCACAGACTAGGGGATGGCTGGCTGGCTGGCTGGATGGATGGATGGATGGAGAGCACCCTCTGGAGAAGGACTTGGGGATATTGGTGGGTGACAAAAGGGACATCAGTGCCAGACTGCACTTGCAGCCCAGAAAGCCAAGCGTCTCCTGAGCTGCATCACCAGCAGGTCAACAGAGGGGATGCTCCCC
>VZTV01108925.1:19305-32208 GCA_013400875.1 Anhinga rufa
TCTGCTCCGCTCTCCTCAGACACACCCGGAGCACTGCATCCTGCTCAGGGATCCCCAGCACAAGACGCTCATGGACCTGGTAGAGCAGGTCCAGAGGAGGCCACCAAAATGCTCCGAGGGCTGGGACACCTCTGCGATGGAGAAAGGCTGAGAGTGTTGGGGGTGTGCAGCCTGGAGAAGAGACAGCTCTGGGGAGACCTTACTGCAGCCGCTCAATACTTAAAGGGGGCTTATAGGAAAGAGGGAGAGAGACCTTTGACCAGGGCCTGCAGTGACAGGACAAGGGGTCTGAACAGGGGTGGGGTTAGGCTGGACATAGGGAAGAAGTGTTGTACCATGAGGGTGGTGAGACACTGGCACAGGTTGCCCAGAGAAGCTGTGGATGCCCCATCCCTGGAAGTGTTCAAGGTCAGGTTGGACTGGGCTTTGAGCAACGTGATCTAGTGAAAGATGTCCCTACCCACAGCAGGAGGATTGGACTGGATCACCTTGGAAGGTCCCTTCCAGTGCAAACCACTGTGATTCCATGATTTTATAAACTTTCACATCCAGCAGTACAGGGACTGCTGGGATGGGACATGCACAGGCACCAGCACAATGAACCTGCTACGTAGGGAGGGAGTTAAAGGCACACCAGAGTGAGGGATGTGAGATTTGATGACCAAGGCCCACAGCTTGGCCAACTTAATAAGCAAGCCACTAATTAATTTCTAAGCCTAAGGTAGTTGAGCTTTTACAAGGGTGCATTGTGTTTACATGGGAAGGTGTTGGCAGCGGAGGGTCTGCACGTGTGGCCTCTGTGAGAAGACACCAGGAGCTGCCCCCTTGCTGGGTACAGCCAGTGCCCACCAGCTCCAAGACAGACCCACCGCTGCCCAAAGCTGAGCCCATCAGTGACACTGACGGTGCCTCCATAATAATGTATTTAAGAAAGGGTAAAAAAACCACTGCGCAACAGGAACTATGAAAGAGAAGTGAGAATATGTGACAGAAACACAGCCCGGCAGACACCAAGGTCAGTGAAGAAGGAGGGGGAGGAGGTGCTCCAGGCACCAGAGCAGAGATTCCCCCACAGCCCCTGGAGAAGAGCATGGTGAGGCAGGTCATCCTCCTGCAGCCTATGGAGGACCCCACCCTGAGAAGAGGTGGATGTGCCCTGAAGGAAGCTGTGATCCTGTGGAGAGCCCATGCTGGGGCAGGTTTTGTCCTGCCTGCAGACTGAAGCTGTAACTGTGGCCCTGACACCCAAAGCCATCACCCATCTACAAGCTCCCCAGTGCCTTGCCATCCCCAGACTTGCAAAGCAACCACAGTCCCCACTATTCACCCCAAATTCCCTGAGCAAACAGTCTCAGCCTCACCAGGACCCAAGATAAGATGGTGTCTTGTCCAGCAGGAAACAGTCCACCTCCACGGTGGAGGAAGAAGCCAGGGGACACACTGGTCCTGGCTTGAACATGCATGAAGCCAACCCCTCCATGCCAGGCCCATAAGGCTTCCTCCACTCCTGCATCCCATGCGACAATACCTAAAGCTGGGCAGAAAGAAGGTGGACACAAGTCACCCAGTGTGGGCAACCCAGGGAGACGGCAAAGGAGCCTGACAAGGGAAAACTAAAAATAAACCCCAAGTCCTAATCAAGCTTTTGGGCAGCTCCCAGTCACAAACAATGCCCAGCTTGGGAAATCGGAGGTCACAGTCGTACCCAGTAATGTCCCATGGATGCCTGGGCTGTGTGCCTGGCACATGGGTGGCAGGGTGATTGTCCCGCTCTGCTCTGTGCTGGTGTGGCCTCACCTCGAGTGCTGGGTGCAGTTTGGGGTGCCACAATACATTAAGGATATAAAGCTACTAGAGAGTGTGAAGAGGAGGGCCACAAAGTTGGTGAAGGGGAAATGGTATGAGGAGCAGCTAAAGTCACTTGGTTTCTTCAGCCTGGAGGAGACTGAGAGCAGTCCTCATCGAGGTCTGCAGCTTCCTCACAAGGGGAGGAGGAGGGGCAGGCGCTGATCTCTTCTCTCTGGTGACCAACGACAGGACCCGAGGGAATGGCAGGAAGATGTACCAGGGGAGGGTTAGGTTGGGTATTAGGAAAAGGTTCTTCCCCCAGAGGGTGGTGGAGCCCTGGAACAGGCTCCCCAGGGAGGCAGTCATGGCACCAAGCCTGGCGATATTCAGGAAGCACTTGGACAACGCCCTCAGAGCCATGGTGTGAATTTTGGGGTTGTCCTGTGCAGGGACAGGAACTGGACTTGATGATCCTTGTGGGTCCCTTCCAACTCAGGGCATTCTATGATCCTATGATTCTAGGGTTGGTGAACACCCACATGGATGTCCATGCACACCCCATGGGATAGCTGACAAACACCTGTGCAGATGTCAGGAGCAGGGCTGGAGAGCAGCAGCTCCCAAAGGCACAAGAAACAGCCTGGACCTAGCTGCGAGTACTCCTGCCAGCACCTCTGATGCTCTTGTTAAATACCAACAGAGATGACGAGCCCATGCTGGGCAGGCAGCAAGCTCTGTGCAGGCAGCAGGGCTCTGCCTGCATGGCTGGAGCTGGCAGCTGCAGGAGCAGCAACCACTCCCAATAGGCACCTCCCAGGCACTTGCCAGCAGACAGACCCCCACCACCCAGCTCTCTGCAGGGCTCCCAATTAATGGCAAATGGGGCAGCAATACCCCCTGCGGGGATTAATCATCTTCCTGGGTTGCAGGGAAATCATTATTTCCAACTACCCCCGTGCAGCTGCTGATGCACCCACACGCCAACACGGGGTGCACAGCCCGGCAGCACTGAGGAGCAGGCAGGCAGGCAGGCAGGCAGCAGTGCCGAGGAGCGGGCAAGCGGGCAGCAGCCCCCGGGATCAAAAACGTGGGTGCAATAGGAGTGTGGCAGGCAGAGACCTGAGAGAGAGGGGGCTGGCGCGACATGTCGGGAGAGTAGGCAGAAGCTGTATGCTGAAGGTGGGTGGTGTAGCAAGGCAATAAAATACAGGGCTTTTGGGGGGAGTTTAGGGGGAAATAGGAGATACCTTCTGTGTGAGTATTTTCTCCTAAAACAAGAGCTGAAAAGGTTTGGAGCAATATTCAAACACTTGATTACTGCAGCAATTCAATCAAATATACAGCAGCACTGTGTTAACTACCTTTTAAAAAATGAACAGGATTATATTCCAAACCTTCCCCTAAGAATAATTTTTTTTGGCCCTACCACATCATAATATTAGGCCACACTTTGCATGCTATTTTTGAGCACTGGGTAAAATACTGGTTTGGGTCTTCAACCCAAGAGTGGAAATTCTCTCTGTTTTCAGCGTTCTTCTCCCATTTTGTGATCACGGTGGTTTCTGCCTCTCTGGGTGCAGATCGAAGTGCCACACAGTCCCACTGCTGAGCAATGGGCCAGCACAACTGGACTGGACTATCCTATGATCCTATTCCAGGTGTTTTGTCATTATTCAGAAGTAAAAAGGTCATAGGTATCTCATGAACACTTCCAGCAGCACTATTGGTGTTGCCTGAACACTGAACAACTCCAGTCTCATTCTTGAAGAAGTGAAGTAAGCTCAGCAGTAAGCACCCACTGCAGACTGACAGGGAAGGGTGTTGGGCAGCTCGGAAGGTCCTGCCCACGCAGGGCAAATGTGCCCAGCAGCTGGGTTTGCCACAGGCCAAGGCAAAGCAGCTCATTTCACCAGTTCCTGCCATTTCCCAGCCTGACCCACTCAGACACTGCTTGCTCTTTCCTGAACTGGTTTTATGAGGACGTCTGCTCTCCACTGATAATTGTCAGGGATGGGACAGGCACCCCTTCCCAGCATCGAGCTACCCACCCTGATATCAAACCCACCCCCCAGCTCGACTTGTCTAGCTGGGTGCTTCCTGCCTCTGAGAGCTACCGTGAGGGCTTTGCTCCCTGCAGGATTGTCTCAGAGCTGTTCCCATCACCATCCAACCTGCCCTCCCAGCAGGCTGCCCAGTCTCTCATTGGGTACCTTGGCTGTCAGTCCTTCAGTCACTCCCCCAGTTTCTCCTCAACGTCTTTTATCAGTTGATGCACATTGCTCTCAAACTGTGGACAGCCAAACTGGCTGCAGCACTCGTGTCCGTTCACTCCAGAGGACAACACAGCAGACCCAGGGACAGCCCATTTCCGACCTGGACACAGCACAGCCTAACAGGTAAGAGAAGCCACTCCTGGCAAACACCAACCCTGTCTAGCATGAAGTCTCCCATGTTGCAACCACAGTCTCCACTCGGCGCATGATCACCTACCTAACCAGCCCAGCCAAACGGCACCCACACACCTGTGGCAGGCACCTGTCCCACCACCTCCTCCAGACCCAGCCCACGTGCACACCTTGCTGTGCTCCTGTTTCTCCACGCTATAAAAGCTCTCAGGGTCCTTCAGCACTTGGATTCCCTGCTCCGTCTGCCTGCTTCCTCCCACCACCTGCCTAAAACCTGCACTTTAATCAACTCTTCCTCCTCTCCCTCCTTCCACCTGAAATACAACCATGCACACTACCCTGTCACATGTGGGTAAAGGTTACCCAAAGACATACACACAGCTGCTATTTTCCCAGCTGCCCCAAACCCGATGGGTTTTTACCCGTAATTCCCGCCCAAGCTGTTTCCAGCAGTTTCTAATTCACCATCCCCAACTTTTTCATTTCTCCATAAATTAGCTATAGCTCTATAATGCCAGTTCTTGGAACACCCCTGCAGCAGGAGCCCCTTGCCACAGCAGTGCCTGCAGCATGGTCCCCAGGCATGGGTGATGCTGGGGACCCAGGAGATCACAGGACCTGGCCACCCTCCTTCTCCTCCTGCCTGTGCCCCTGCTCTGCTCTGCCAGCCAGATCCACGCTGCCTCCCTGCTCTCGGCATGCCTAGAAAGCACAAAGCCTTCCCCATGCTGCATCATGCAGCAGTGCCAAAGTAATCCTGGGAAAGCACAGTAACAGGATTTACAGCTTGCTCATCTCAGCCCTCCTAAACTCATTTCTGCAAATAACGGATTATCCCCCAGCGTCATCACTGAGACAATGGAGATTTAGCAAGAGAAAGCTAAGATCTAGCTGCAAAGCATATACTACTGGGTTTGGATGAGGTCTGCTGGAGAGTGTCCTACCCCAGCTCGGGGTCTCTGCCCCTCTGCTGCGCAGGCAGCACCCCCAGTGCCCCATGGCGCACCAGCCCTGAGGCAAGGACATGCTGCTGTGTACTGAGCCACACTGCTGGGAGACACAGCCACTCATGCAGCAGGGACGTGTCTCTGAAGAGTGTCAGTGCTGCAAAAGCCGAGTGCACGTAGCCATGCAGGGCAGGGCTCGCCTGCCTGCCGTGCAGACACCAGGCTGCAACCCTCTGATCTTGCCATTTCCTTTTCCCAATGCTTCCCAAAGCAGCCCCATGTTTCTGCTCTTTTTTTAGCCTTCAAGCCCTCCTCATCTGCCTCCCCTGCCACACCAAGCCTGAGAGCTAAAAGCATTAGAAATCACAGTAATTTTCATGCCACGTGGAGCGTAGAATGGGATGGGGATCCTGGCTGCTGTAAGCAGACGAGAGAAACTCAGCCACAGGCCAGAGTCAAAAGCAAGCAACACTCAAGAACAGCACCACTGCAATGCATGTCCCCATGCCACCCAGCACCCCGCCTGCTGGGGCAAGTGCTGCACCCCAGCTCGCTGCCCACTGGAGCAGGACTCCTGGCTGCTGCAGAGGGGCCTCCAGCTCCTCTTCTGCCCCCAGCACCCAGGGCCCAGCCAGCGCCAATGGCTACAAAACCAGCAGGAAGAGGCACAGAGAGCCCAAGAACAGCTCTGCAGCCACATGCCTCAGGCAGCAGTCCAGCCTGCTGAACCCATGGCTTGCTGGAAGAGCCCCAACCTGGCCAACCTGCTAGGCAAGAAGAGCTAAACTCTTCCAGCCAGCACTGCAAGGGGCACAGCTGCCATATCCCCTCTCATTTTTGCTCCTTTCCCTCTTTCCAACCTCCCTGGGCCAAACAACGGACGCTGCGGGAGCAGGCAGGCAGCCTCACCGGGCAGCCAGGACCACCAGTGCAGCACACGCAGCCGCAGCCCGGCTCAGCTCACCCATGTGCCTGGACCTCAGCCACGGCTCAAGGACCAGCCAAGGCTGGTAAGCACCAGGGGAGGAAACACAGAGTGGGGAGTGGGGCTGAATTTGCACACAGACGAGAGGAGCCAGCGGAGAAAGATGTCAGGGTGCAACAGGGCCCAGGGCAGCGATGGCCCCATGTCCCCTCACCCCCAGGGCTGCTTGCTTCCTGCCAGTCACTCTGTCCCAAAGCATCCAGGACACGGGAAGAACAGGGGCTGCAGTACCATCCTGGGGCTACACTGCTGCAAGATGCACAAAGCCAAGGAGCCACAGGAGCTCTCCTGCGCTATGACAGGAGCAGCAATGCCTCCAGCAGCAAGGACAGGCTTCTGCTCCAAAAGTTACTTCCTCGTTGCCCATCATGCAACGAGCTCTGGGGTACAACAGGGTACACAGTCCAAAGGAGATAAAGTTTTTCAGCAAAAGCTGCACGTTGTAGCAGTGATAACATGTCTTTCAGGAGTGCCATTAACTGTTTGGTCTAAATTAAGCCCAAAATAATTACAGACCAGCTGATTTTTATTCATTTTTTTATGTTGTCATGAATCAGACTACAGTTAATTGATATTTACTCTGCATTTGCTCGGTGTCATGGATCATCCAGCATTATTCAGGATGACAGAGCAGACAATAGGTGCTGGTGATCATGAAGCTCAGGCGTGCAGGGGGGCTGTACAGCCACTGCATGGTAAAAGGGAATCTCAACTGGACTAACACGAGGCACATCAAGGGGACACAAAAGAAAAAGTCACATGGGCACAAGGGAGACGACAAAGATGGCCCAGGCACCCTCGCTGTGGCACTGGGATGAGGCACAGAAAGTCCATGCATCTCAGTCTCATGGGCAGCACGCAAGGGCTGGCAGCAGGTGCCACCGTGCCGGGTGTGATGTGGCTGCAGGAGCCTCACACAGGTCTGTGCTGAGCAGCGGCAGTGGCCAGGGAAGGTGAGGACCAGCATGAGCATCCCTGCACCCGTGCTCTCCCCTGCTCTGCCTGCACCCTGCGACGCCCACTGAATCGGTGCCAGGAGGTGCTGGGCTGGTTTAGCATAGAAGGGAGGCGTTTTGCCAGCTTGTGCCCCAGCTCCACTAGGGATTCCCCAGAGACACCGGGTAGGGCTGGACTGTCCACTCCCTGGACAGCCGTCTCCACAACCCAAGGTACAGACAAGCCTCTTGCTCACAAGTAGAGGTGCCACCACAACCCGCCAACCCTCACTCTGTCCATCTCCTTCAAACACTCCTCATCTGTGGGTGCCCAGGCCCAGCCTGGGCATGGGAAGCCCTGGCCCATCCCACATAGACAGACCCCAACTTCCATGGGGATAGCAGCATGACATGGTAAGAGAAGGGCAACCCAGTCTGAAAAGCACAAGAAATGCTGACCAGCAGCCAGCTGGCCCTGCAAAAATTCTGGAGACCTCATGCCCCAGGGTACCTCAGGCCTTCAAAAGCAGAGCTGGGGCAGGTGGTGGGGAGAGGGAAGGCAGGGATTGCACAAAGCCCTTGCAAAATGACTGAGCTGCTCCATGGACACAACAGGATGAAGCCAGAAGGGCAAATAGCTATATAAGCTAAATATATTTGTTCTTGGGATGACGTTGGTATGTAAATTGATCATAAATAGACTCAGGCTGGAAATGAGAAGATGGCTCCTGACCACTGGAGGTTAAGTCCTAGAGCAGCCCTTCAACAAGAGTTACCAGAAGCAGAAACAAAACTCATTCAAGATGGAGCTGGAGGAATGTGTGAAAGGGTGCTGAAAAGCATCTCTGTGTGCAGCCACCCAAGGCAGCCCCTAAGCACACAATGGCATCGCCATAGTCACCACAGGCATCATTAGTGCAGCTCTGCTTGGGATGCCCAAGGCAAGCAAGGGGTTAAAGCTGCTCTCTCTGCAGTAGCTCCTGGACCTCCCCAGCGGGCAGAGGAACTCCCCATCCCTGCACCAAGCACCCCTCCAGTTTCTCCATCTCACACCAGGTTTGCTATACCAGGCAGCACCAGCAGAGCTGTGGGGCCATCCCTTGCCATGGCTGCACCAAGCTCAGGGTGAAAGACAGACTGAGAACATCTTAGGGACATCCCCTTAGGGACCTGCCCGGAGGAGGAAGAGGAGCAGGTCGCAGGGTGGCAGGATGCTGAGAGCCAGGGTGGCAGATGACACCTCCTCCCCACTGACCCTATGAGCACCTGCGCCTTCCCACACATGCCACTGCCAGCACAACAAAGTGCACCTTTGCCACAATGTGGCTTCTCATTTTGGTGTCAGCTCACCTGTCTCAAAGATGTGGCAGGAGGAAGCCGGCGGGCAGCAGGACTGCTGCTCCCAGCACTGCAGGCAGCAGGGGCAGTTACAGGGGAGGAAGCTGGGGCTCCCCACTCCCCTTCTGCAAATGAGCAGGGCCCAACAAAGCAAGTGCTCCCTGGCTCCTGAAGCGAACAGGCAGCTCTGCTGCTACACCATGCCCTGCCCACCCCAACGAGGCTGAAGAACAACCTCTGTTGGTGGGGACCTGCCATCTACCAGCTGCACTGGTGTCCTCCCCAGCCCCAGCCCTGCTCTGGGAGGTGCAGTGAGCAACCACAGCCTGTCTAGCCTCCCTGGCCCATTCAGGATTTTATGTCCATCAAATCCGCTCCACACCTTGCCATACAACCAGGCCAAGTGCAAGGTCCTGCACCTGGGTCAGGGCAACCCCCAGTACCAGCACAGACTAGGGGATGGATGGATGGATGGATGGATGAATGGATGGATGGATGGATGGATGGAGAGCAGCCCTGCAGTGAAGGAATGGGGGATATTGATGAATGACAAAGGGGACATCAGCCAGCAATGTGTGCTCGCAGCCCAGAAAGCACTGGCACAGGTTGCCCAGAGAAGCTGTGGATGCCCCATCCCTGGAAGCGTTCAAGGTCAGGTTAGACGGGGCTTTGAGTGACCTGATTTAGTAGAAGATGTCCTTGCCCATGGCAGGGGGTTGGACTGGATGATCTCTGAAGGTGCCTTTCAACCCAAACCACTCTGTGAGTCTATCCCTGCTTCAGGCTGAGGAGCTGGAGCCATCTTTGCCATGCCTCTGTACTGCACTGAGGACAAACCCCACAGCCCTGCCCAAAAACCCCAAAAACCTCTCCAGGCCAGACCTGAGCAGGATGCGACTGAGGCAGGGGCAGCATGGTGAACAGAGAGACACATTGCTTTGCTTTCTGTGTCCAGGACATGCCTGGACACCCTTCCCCAGGTCCCTCGCTCTGCTGGGGCCACACTTGCTTATCCGTAGCTCCAGCTCCCCTTGCCTCCATCTCCGAGGTCTGCTGAAGTCTGGGCTGGCTCTGATTTCCCATCCCAGGGAAGGCGGAAGAAGCAGCACAGAGGGTGGAGAAGCAAAGAGAGACCAGGAGAGCAAAGTCAGGCTTTTCACCAAAACCCTCATTTGACCTCTCCCACTGCTTCTCCTGAAGGAGTATCACACAAGCTGAGCCTGAAGCCTCCAACACAGCATGACTGCAGCTCCATGTCTTCAAGGACACCTCCTCTCTGCCCTGGTGGGATCAGGCACCAGGGTGAATGTACACCCAGAAAAACCACTGCACAGTGGGAAACGGAGCTAAGAGGGAATGGAAAGCAGTGCCCAACAAGGTTAGCTCCAGCAAAAACCAGCTGCAGCCTCCCTTCCTCTCAGCAGTGCCCAAGCAGCATCTCCTCTGAGTAAAGTAGGCTTCCAGCTGTAACACCTACCAAAAGAACCTGGTGAGTAGCAAGGTTATGCTTACACGAGAGCACAGAGCCTGCTCGGAGGCGTCCGGCCATAGCCTAGGCACCAAGACAATTCCAAATTGCCGTTTTGGCACCAGCCAGTGTTGCCTCAACACATTAGACAGAGGTGAGCAGCTACAATTTGTCTCCTTGACCACCTGGCACACCTCTCTGCCAGGGGAGATGGTCTGCTAGGAATTACAGAGGCCACTCTCCAAATAACTCAAACATCCTCCAGCAGACAGAGAGCCTGAACAAGCCACCACCTCGAGTCTGCACAGCTTAAATTATGAAAATGGAGGTCAAGTGTACACGCAACTGAACCTCCCCTTCCATCCTGGCACAGAGCCATAATGGACCTGCTTCCAGGTCTGAAATATTTATCGGGTCTTCCAAAGACTGCGGAGATGGACTGAGCTGACAGGCTGAAAGACATGACTTCAAATCTGAAGATTTACATTCCCGGAGGCAATCCATTCAGCAAACAACATCCATTATATAATGCAGTGATGAGGAGTTGTGGAGCCTGGCCACAGGGAGGGATGAGATGCACTGAGAAGACGAATGGCAGAGAAGTCCTTCCTGACCGCTCCAGAAAAAAAAACCCAGCATCATTTCATTCCTTTCCGGTTGGCAACTTGCTACTCAAAGCCACCTCCTCTGGGGAGCGGCCTGGACCAAGGACCAAGAGCTTGCTTCAAGCACCAGGAGCAACAACAGATGCCACAGCTCACCGGGAAGAATTTTAGGAAGAGGTTTACCAGGAGCTGTGTCTCAAATCAGGAGCAGCAGCAGCAATGGCTCCAACCCAAGGAGGAATAGAGCCCCTCAGCTGCTCCGAGCCCACCCAAGCCCTGACATGATGCTGCCCACCCCGCAGGGCAGAGCTGCTCAGCACAGAGACCCTCCAACTGGGCGCAAGCCCACCAGCGCTGCAAGGTGCAGGCAGGCGGGCAGGTGGGCGGGGGGCTGCCACCCTGCCGGCACCACGGCAAAGCCAGCCAGCTGCCCACCCACTGGGCGCCAAAATAAGCCCAGGCAGCAGCGGCAACACAGATCCAAGAACAGTCTGTGCAGCCAGAAGACGGATCAGTGGGAAGGGAGGGGAGGGGAGGGGAGGGATAAGCCCTTCTGTGCAACATGGATCCAGCCCAGCATCTCCACCACGAGCCGGGCAGGTGGGTAAACCCAGGTCTTACACAGGCACCTGCACCTCAGCTTCTGCAACAGCAGAGCACATACAGAAAAGCACCAAGGGCTTGCATCCACCTAAGCATATGGTCATTTAAAACACAGGTTCCAGTAAGATTGTACCTGTGGAGTCTCTCTCGTCTTTCAAGAGACCCTGAAAAAGCAGCAAGCAATTCAGCCAGCAGACACTGTACATCCATCCATCCACCCGTACCTCCCTATGCTCAGTGCTCCAATGGCAACTCAACCACTCTTCATCCGTTTTCCAAATTACCAGCCCAACTCTGTCCTGATCTTCTGAAGCCCCACTCCAAGGTCCTCCAGCTCTAGGAGGGACTTGCCAATGGTGTTTAAGGAGTTTGTATCTCTTGACAGAGGAGCTGTTTGATGGTCCTGTGGAAGACCACACACCAAACTGAGCTGTGCCACACACAGCACACGTTTGCTTCCAGAAAAGAATGAGAAGTCTGTGTCTTTCTTCAGATACCCTGGAGGATGACTTCTCATCACCTTTGTAGTGGAGGTTTCACATGATACTAAAGTGCCTGAAGTGCTGTTCCAGAGGGGACAAGCAGCATCCCAAATCCCCCGCGAGTTTGGCCCCTTGTAAAGAGCAACACCTTGCCTTGCTTGTCATTATAGGTGTCATTCACTTGCCATGTTAAAAAGCAAATACCAGTGAGCACACATCAAGACCAGCCTTTCACTGCCTATGTTTTAGTGCCCCTTGGCTGCATCCCCCTCTCATGCCTCATGGAAACCTTCCTTCTTAATTTCCAAATTAATCTCAATAAATTCACTTCCCTGGATTACAACAAGCCTTTGCATTAATTACCAGGTTCTCGGCAGGCTCAGGAGCACGGGGAGGTGGGGGGGGGCTGCCAGGCACTGTGCCAGCACCCGCCATCCCCTGCTGCACAGCCTTCACTGCCGTGAGGCCCTGCACTGCCTCCACCCCACTGAAGCACAGCACTGAACTCCAGCCAAGGCTAACACGGAGGTTAATCCTGTCTTTGGCTGAACTTCTGCCACGTTTCATGCATCTCACCAGGGGTTGAGAGAGCAGACAGACATGGAGCGATGGTGCTCTCAGTGTGGCTGTGGGAAACAGAAAAGCTATGAGTAGTACATCAGTTATCACAGAATGGTTTGGGGTGGAATAGACCTTTAAAGATCATGCAGTCAAACCCTGAGTTATCCCAAGAGCCGACCCACAGTCCCATGAGACAGAACATGCCCTGCCCTTACAAGGCCACATAAGTTTAATGCCTCTCTAGATCGCAGCAGTGGCAACGGTAAGTTCTGCGGCTAGGGGCTAGATTGGGGTGGACAAGGGGGTTCCCAGAGCCAGGGAAGCCCGAGGTAGAGCAGAGTGGCCCACCAGGTCCCAGCAGCTCTCGCGAGCGAGACTGACGTGGCCTGGACGTTGCCACAAGCCACCGCAGGAGATTTAAATGGCCCCAGGGAGCACAAGTGACAGGGCACAGCAGTTTGCGTGGCATTTGCATAGTCAGGGCAAGCAGGGAGGGTGCTGCATCCTGCTTGTAGGCCCACGGCCCAGGGAAGTTCTCTAGGTCTCTGCCAAAATGGTGAGCACTCGCCTCAGAGCTAATAGCAGTGTTCCCATGGCAAAGCCCGTAGAGATGTCTGATGCATCCACCCAGATGGAACTTGCAAGGAAGGAGGCTTCAGTACAGGCGGTAGATCGCCACAAGTGCCCTGACCCTTCTGGTGTGAAGGTAAGTACCTGCACAAGGTGTGCACAGGCTGATGATCTCTTGCGCCAAGTGGCTGACTTGCAGGAGGCAGTTAAAAGGCT
>VZTV01108928.1:826-12479 GCA_013400875.1 Anhinga rufa
CCCGTCGGGGCGGCCCCGGGCCGGCCGCTCGCTGGCCCGGGCCCGGTCCCTACAGCCGGCTTCTCCCCGCCCGCGGCGTGGGGCGCCCCCCGACCGGCGCCCTCCTCCTGCCCCTGCCCCTGCCCCTCGGGGCGGCTGGCGCTTCTTCCCGGCGCTGCTCCGCTTCGCCTCGTAGGAGGCTCCCCATCAGGAGCGGGCCTGGAGGATTGGTCTGTGGCGACCGTCGGCATTTTGGAGTTAAGGCGGTTGCTGGCGTTGTGGAGGTGAGCGAGAGATGGGCACAGCTGGGCCCCTGCAGCTCTTTCCAGCTGAGGCAGCCTCGCCCTGTGAGGGGGTTAAGGCAGGTCTTTGCCTGGGTTTGCTCAGACACCCTAGAAGGGAGGCACTTTGGAAAAGGTGGCGTTGAGACGAACGTACGTGTGGTAGACCTCCGCGCCGGCAAGAGGAGGCAGCTATCAGTAGGCAGCAGAGATTCACAAGACAGTCACAGTCACACAGACTGCTTTAACTACACGCTTCAGGAAGTTGGCTTGAAAAAAGTAGCTATGTAAAAAGGCAAAATACGTATTTCAGTTCACTCTTGTGTCAGTTAATGACCTGGTACGTACCTGTTAACGCTCCCAAGTCCTCAAGCACAAGAACTATATTTGGCCGTAGGCTCTCTCGCACGTACTCTCACGGAGCCTCCTATATCTAACAGTTTGTTTAATGATGGGTAAAACATGCTGTTCCAGTAACTAGAAACATCAAGCCAATGGAAAGTCTGACAGGCCTAAGAGCATATGCAGCTTCCATATATTTGTGGAAGTATAGTGTGCCAAGAATGATGCCGCTGAGGACTAGTCCTCCAATGACAGAGCGCGTTACTGGTTTACTCTAATAAGACTACAGACTCAATTCCTATCAGAGCACTTGGTCACTTATCATTGCTGCTGAACACTGAGAATCAAGACTAGGTAAAGCCACTTCTTCATTAGTGACTGCCTGTGGTACTGACATTGTTCCATAAAAGATGTTATTAGGAAATCACAAGCTGAAATCCCCTTAAAAAGAAAAAAGTTAAAATTTTTCTAAGTACTTCAACAATAAAATACCTTTCACTTTGAGACCTAATACCACTTCTACCTTGAGAAGAATTATGGTACCAAAAAGCCTATATTGCTATTCTTCCTGATTATTTTCACGTTTCTTGGATTTTAAAGTTTAAACTTAGCTTCAATAAAACACCTATGGTTCTACTTCTGCCTCACATTATGGTGTTAAATAACCTTCTAACTTTTGTCCCTCTCAAAAGTGTAAGAGGAAGAAGATAATGTACTAGTTATCCAAGTGTGAGTGAGGTTCATATACCTGCCTAGTTTAGGGGGGTTTATTGCATTAGAATCAGAATAGCTTTTGGGAAGTCAAGCTAATTTTAAGCTTACATACTTATCCTGACAGCAGTAAGATTCAAATGAACCTATACAACCCTAAAAGAAATAATCATGACCGCTTTGCTTAATCTGAAGATTGAGAGGGTAAGAAGGCAGATCCAATTACAACAGAATAACAAATACTGAGAGAATTTTAAACAGAAACCAGTAATAATCTTAGATTCTTTAGAAAAAGAGCTATTTAAGTCCAGTTCTAGCCCTGTGGCATTCTTATTGTGTGTGCCAAATTTACCACCCCCTAGGGCCCAAGGTGTAATTAACTCCTACAAAATTAGTTTGTGAACAAGTTTCTATTATCTTTTCTGTATCCCCCCTGCCAAGACTTTGCTTTGATAGTATTCCAATATTTGCTTTATTATTAGCTGTTTAATGCTGAACTTGAGGGCTAATCTGAAAGTGCAAGTTAAATTATCACCCTTGTTTTACCAAACATGCATACAAATATAGTGATTTCTATAAGCATGGCAGAAGGCTTACAGACCAGCTACAGGCATAAACTGGTCTATGTTTTTTCTAGATAGATGGTATTTTTCTGCCCTATTTATCTGTCTATGGAAATTATTTTTCAGCAAGAGGTCAACATTGTTCAAAACATGACACTGTTGAAGTTACTAGCACATTGCATGTATCTCCATTTAATTATTTCTTTAAAAAGCACCCAGCCATATAAAACAGAGAAGAAGTTAATGTTGGTTTTTAAGTTGTTCCTCTCTTCCAAAAGGAATAGTTCAGCAGACTTTTTTTGGGGAAAAGAAAGGCACTTTAGCTTCAGTAGAGTAATAAGTTGCAAGGTAGCTGCACTAAGTTGTTTCGCTGTAGTTTTAGTTTCTAATACTTACTGCAGTCTTTTGAAAGATTTGCTTCCTGACTCCAGTTTATCTCTGTGAGGAACATGAGTTAGTTCACAGAGTTTAATACAAATATGGAGAACAAGTGAGCAATAGAGAACCAATTCCAGTCAAAACAATCACACTGTGTGCTACTAGATAATATTTTGGTACTATCTTTATTAAACCTTTCAAATAAAAGCAAAGACTCCTTGCAGAAGCTTGTCCTTAAGCTAATTAAGCGTTTAGTTTTAACTCTTGCAGTAAATTTTAATAATAGATTTTTTTTTTAATGAAAACATTGGTATTTTGAAAGTTATTGAGTTCCTCTTCCCTTCTGGCCTCCACACAGCCACTCTGCTTTCAGTACTTCTAAAAAGAACATTAACTGGCTCACATGAACGATGAACTCACATTAATGATACCCAAAAAAGTTTTGGTTATTACTTGGTCTGCACAAAGCACTTAATGCAAGCATCTGTGAGCCATGTAAAGAAAGCATGGTCTGTATTTCTTGAAGCATTTCAAGAGCTTAGATATGTCTTGACAATTCCATATTTTAAAATATTATTGTACACTCTTAAAAGAGAAAATGTTAACAGACATATTTTTCCATTAAAAAAACCCAACAAAATTAGCTAGGGACAAATAGTACTATTTGTCTATAATATAGTACTTTTTAAATTCAGAATTATGGGGCTCCTGATAGAACTTGTGGTAATACAGCCTTATTTTAAGACTGATAATTTTACTAGCTATACTATAAATGGCTCTTATGATTCATTCCTCTGTTCCTTCCACCTTCAATTTTCAAATAAAATAAAGACTGTAAGGTCAAAGATATAGTATCTTACTCAGATGTCTATTAAACCTTTCACCTTCTACTTCTAAAGTCAGTCAGAATAAATATTACAGGAATGAAAATGGTTGGTCTATAAGAATTTATACATAAGCACACCAGATTTGCTTTAGTTTCCTGATGGTCATTCCCAGAAGCATCCTTACAAAGGCTCAGATGTGACTACTGCATGCTAGCTGTTCATGCAAGACTGAACTTAATACTCACCAACGTGCCTTGCAGAGCTAAACCAGCTCAGCTCTCAGGGAAGTGTTCTCTATCTTAGCTGTTTCTGTCAGCATAGAAAATTCAGTTATCTTTGTTGCAAGAGCATTTATACTAAGGACATGAAGTGGTGATTTGGTCCTTACAGCCTGCCAGTTGGAATTAGTTAATTGAAAACAATTAATGTTTTACACCTGATGTGATTCTGTAATGCATCAGCAATAGGCACAGTTTCAACTTGAATGAACGTTATTTTTTCATATTTCCTCCTTTCTTGATTAGCAAAGTGACAGGTTTTCCCAGGTCTTTTGAACAAGCAAGAAAAACATTAGTAAGAGATAGTTTTCTGAATAAATGCAACAAATTTAACTCCATCATTCAACACTGATCTTCAATACGTGCAGTCTGCTGAGAAGTTGAGAAATGTACCTCCCTGCAACAACGGTAACTTATGGCTTCTGAGCAAGGGTGGCTACTGCAAACGTCTCCAAGTGAAGATCTGCGAAAGCTACGTCAAATTATTACCCACTGATTTTCTGCATTCTAAATATATATTTTTAGTGAGAGTACACTACTCATAGGAAGAATAAAAATCACATCAGTAGTGTTACATCTTATTTAACTGCCAGAATCCTGGATACTCCGTAACGTAAAAGGAACAAATTCCAATATATAGTATATTTTTTTAATATATATATACACACACACACACACACTTTTTCTTTAGTGGGTTAGTTTGTAGCTGTGTCAATCAGCTGCTGTACGTGTCTTACCTAGCTGTATGAATTCCAGTGCTGCTGTCAAAGAAAAGGCAAGACTAACTACTGCAGTCCCAACATAAATTGGCTCAAGGTGCTGCAGAATTTCAAGGCAGTAGTAGTTAATATTTTCAACGTGAAGTGCATGTTTTTCTAGCCCCTACAAGCCAGTACAGTTCACTATCAATTACTCATACAGAAGTTATGATCTTCATTTCATAATTTTCTGCACATCTACAAATTAAGAAACATTTTAACGTGAATGATTATATAGAAAACCGCATTTCTAGAAAAGAGACAAGTTCTGTATCTATTCTCTTACTTGCTATTATGGAAGTGAAGTAATATTTTGCAGCCCAGACAAGAAAGTGATGGGATTATTTTTGGGCAAGATCAGATCTTTCTGTTAGCATGGATCTAACACGGATCATTGAGTCAGACTTGATTTTTTAGCTAAGATTAATTTGTTTCTTGATTAAAAATATTTATAGTAAACTAGAAGTCACAGGTTACAGAAAGTTGACACCACAGATCAAACAATCTTCATATTTTTTTAGTTTTTTTTACCACTTTTTATTTAGCACCCAATTCTTTCTAGGTAGCAAATCTATTGATATGGGATATCCTAAATAGAAGATGGGGTAGGTTTTTTTTTAACTCTGCAAATTAGGCTGGTTACATACTGTTGATTAATCTTGTCTCTTATGACCTTTTTACTATTTGGATTTGGGTAAAATACTGCTAATAAAGATTTTTACCACTGGGACTTTTCATCACAAATCTGTATTCTCACTCTGAGAAGGATGTACTCATACAGAGAGCAGCAATTTGGTTAGCTATTTGGAATTTTACAGAATAACCTTTCAGGTCTGCAGTGGGTGTTTTTCATGCCTGTATGGGATTGGTGCAGTTAGCTGGCACACCCCAAATTCACACAGCCTTTGGTGTTTTTCAGCTGGAAGAAACAACAGTATTGTGACCAGCATGCAGTAATACCCTCAATTGTTCTGGTAGCAGAAATAAAGCCCAAAAGTGAAGGTAAGGAGATTTTGCTTGATGTCATAAAGTATAAATGGTCAAAGCATGCAATCAGAAAAGTAAAATTGTCCATGCTTCAAAAAAAAACCCAACAAACAACAACAACAAAAAACCAACCATACAAATACCCTAGGTAAAAATAGCTAGAAAATACATTGTTTGGCTTGTTATCAGGCTGCTAACTCAAATATCTGGAATAAGATTGATAGATGTGAACCTGTTTTCATTATTTTGTACAATTCAAGGGAAAAAAGGTAGCACCTATGTCACATTTTAGATCACCTGTTAAATAGATTGCTGCTCTTGGTACGCATGCTTCTTGTATCAGCCCTTGTCTGTTCAGGTACTAAGCTATGCTTCAGGAAGATGTCACCTATAAAATATTTCTCAGCTTTTTTTCCTGGAACAGTCCCCTTCCTGCCCTTTGACACTTAAAATATTTGTGTGGTTTTAGTTTGGACCAGGAAAAGATAAAAGGCAAGAAATAGAGCCAATTAAGATGGTGAGTTTATTTGTTCCAGCTTGTCAGTTAGAAGGAAACGCAAATGAATCATTACAGGTCTCAGTGAAAAAAGCTCTTGGGATCAGATTTACTTAAGAAGGTATTTTACTTCATCAATATATGTTTACTAAAAAGACCCCACTGAATGACTATATAAAACGTGTTACAACAGATAACATTCATGCTGACTGTGGCTTGCGCACTTTCTTGGGTGTTTGCTTCTGTGTTTTTGAAGACTTCTTGGCCGACTGTACTGATTTTCCAGGTTTGGGTGTTGCAAAAGACTTTGCTTCAGGTTTTTTGGGAGTCTTTTTAATCTCTTTTTCTTTTATTGCTTCCTTTGGCATGCTGAGCTGCTTGGCTTTTTTCTGTTTTTTCTGTGAGGCCTGCAAGTCTGCACACTCATCTGTAACTTTATGTTTTGTTTTTGGAGTCTCCACAGCTAGAGGTTGTTTCTTTCTCTTACTGCGGGGTGTTTTAGTTTTCTCACTCGTGTTGTCACCTTTTTCTGGACTTGGTTCAGTTTTCTGTATTTAAGACAAACAAAAAATTACCCTTCCACCTAAGAAACATCTTTACTGTTTTTCAAGAAGGTGGTTCAGTGAAAACAATTACAAATGACAAATGCTTTCTATCGATTGAACTGTGCCCTAGCTCAAATAATTTGTTCACATTTCAGTCTGGAAGCAGAGGATTAAACACAGAACTAAATCACAAAAATAATGAAAAAATAGCAAAATATAAAGTAAATAGATTTAACAGATGCAAGGATCCTCCTGGCCAGTCAGGTTACTGACCTCTGCTGGCACAGCTTTAAACCACAGTCCTCCTCTTGCCTCATTTCCTGGCTTAATAGATTGAATACAGACCAGCTCTACCTGAAGTCTGGTTGTACACACACAAACTGACGGCACTCTTATTTGTGCACTAGGCCTACTATTCCCTAGACTTCACCACATATTCCCAAATGGCCCTCATGAAAGAAGGCTGCTGTCATCAGAACAATTCATACAACCCAACTCTAGCTGTATCTATCCCAGGCTTCTGGAAATAGGGCTCTGTCAACCACATCATGTGAGCTAATCTAGACCTGTTGGCATGATTGCAGCTTGAAGCAAGCTGTATGAATTTTTTTGGTGGGCCTGCACATAATCATGGTTTTAGTTTGGGCATTCCTGAAGAGGTGCATCATTAGAGTTTAAGGATATGCTCCATCACGAATGCAGTATAACTAAGTTGAATTTGTAAGTGTTACTTTATTCATCCAAATATCTTTCCTAGATATTTGTCAAACGTGAGTATTATCAGCCTGGTTGTTTTGGAGATGGCATGTTAATGACATGACCCACATCATCTCCAATACTGGCAACAATAAGTCTGTTCAGTATTTCATGCAATCTGCTAGCTCCCAGTTTATATTATGTGATTGTTAATGTTGCATATTACTATCCTAGAGAATGTTATTTGCTCTTCCTCAAATTTTGCACTCCAGGTAGAAAATTATAACATTAAAAGATATTAAAATTTAATTTTACAAGAAATTTTGAATTTAAAATTGTATTATTTACTTGATTAAGTATTAAGCTGTTTCTCAATCATTTCCCTTTCTTCTGACTTCAGGTATATTATTTGACCTAGAAAAAATTGCTACTATTCAGAAAAATATGTAAAAGGACAATAACCACTGGCTTCCTGTGTCTGTAAGAGGTGTTAACTAAAAAATAAAAAAACCCTTAAAACCAAAAAACCCCAAACCAAACCATCTCCCCAGGGCATCCACTGTCATACATTCAACTCTAGCTGTCACGATATATTCACAAAAATATCCAGTTCACTTGAAGTGTGTTAACACACACTGTTCCCTAAGGAGCAATGAATGATTTCAACAGTTCAAAATCTTTAGTTTTAACTGAAATATGAGTTTCTCACTATTATTAAAAATTACCTTCAGCTCAGCTAAGCTGGTTGTTTGCATAGGCACCAGTTGTGGAATTTCTTCATCGTCATCATGATCACCTGATTCTTGGACTACTTCTACTTTTTCTTTTATCTCAAGTGCCTGGGTAGCAGCTGTAGCAGCAGCGTTAATTTTAGTTGTCAAAGTGACTTGACTTGATTTCGGTTTTTTAGCTGCCACCTTCGGTTTCTTGTTCTTTCCCTTCTGGAATTAATTGGAAGCACATCTCAGACAAATCCCCGTAACATTTCCACATATCTAGTAATTGTTATAATATGGTTAAAAGTAAGATGGTCTAGCAACATTCATTTAAGTATTGTTCTTTAATAGACCTGGACTGGTCTACCATATGTAATATATGAAAAAATGCATTACTTTCAGAAGTTTATTATAAATAGCTCATAGGTAAATGATAATAATATCACAATTACAATCTTAAAGTTGAATATATATGCTCCAAATTTACCTTAGACAAAAGAACATAACAAGCGGAACTCAGTACAAAGGAATAGCTGATTATTTTTTTTTAAAAGTAGGGGATCCCCCCCTCCTATATACAAATATACAAGCTTGTGAATTATTCAGATGCCACTGATTAGCCAACTAATAACGGATGCATAGTCTGAAGCCATGTATATGTTAACAAGTGTATTTTCAGAAGGCAAATATGAATAAACAATACAAGCAAAAGTTCTAAGAATTAATCTCAGCTCCCTACAGTTTAGGACTAGAAGCACTTAATTTACTTATTTCCAGTTTGCTTTACAACCTATCGGGGAGCTTCCATGATTTCGTTAGTATTACTATTTGAAGTGCTCAGAGTCAGGAGCGCCTAACCCATATGTAGCCATAAATGCCTGGGATCTGCTAAAATGTTTAAACTCAACACATCAGCCACTATAATGCATAAAAGGAAGCCAAAGAACTAGTTGTTCCGATTTGGTTTTATGGAAAGCTTGAAGAATTATTTTTTTACCTTTACTTCCTTTTTTTTGAGAGATGGCTGGCTGTCAAGCTCATCCAAGTTGGAGATATTTGCAGTGAAAATCGGAAGTGCAACTGATTTAAGTGTTTTGAGGTGAAGAATTTTTACATTTTTCCAATTCTGCAACAACAAAACCAGTACATTATGTAAAAATAACAAGGCTGAGTTATGACCTGACTTGGCTTTAATGCAGTCAATCAACAGTACCTTTGGTAACTTCTTCGCAATCACCTCAGCTGCTGCAATGATATTATCTACTATCTCATCAGCTTTCATTCCAGTGTGACCTATACGTGCTGTACTGAAAGAAGCGAAGAGTAATATTTATATGTGGGCAAATAAACGTACTTCCAAGTTACTTGTTTTTAGGCATACCCAGAAATGAAAAAAGCCCACTTATCTGCAATTGTTTTAACTTTCATAAAGGATGGCTGGCTATTGCAGAAGTCTTCTGTAATAACAGTCAGCACAGATTTACCTGTATTCACCTTTCTGTACTGGGATACGCAAGTTCTGCCTTATATTACTAAGTATATTACCAATTTAGATGCTTTTAGATGCACAATAAATGAGAGAAGTCTTAGAAGAATAGAATATTTTTGAAGTAGTTTTTATCTAATTTAACAGTAATATTTTTCTAAGATTGTACCTGCTGTTTGACAGCAACCGCTGCCTAGAAATTCCTTAGGTAAAGAGACAAAGTGGAACTTTAAAGTAAAACTTCTTAGTCAGTGGAACTACTGATTTCTTTATACAGGTTAAGGTTCAAAATGGCCCATATCTGCAATGCTGACCCTTAACCTCTTTTATTCACATATTAATGGAATAAAAATAACTCACTTGAAATTCCCACAGTTAAGGTACAACCGTCCTTCAAATGAAGTGTTCATCTACCATACTTACTAACAGCACCCTTTGTTGGTAACTGGGAGTATAGTCCCCTGGATATGTTTTTGCAGTTCCTTAGCAAGATTTTTGGATTTCAGGTTTACAGATAAAGGTGCCCTAAAAAAGGAAGGGGAAATTAAGGAGAAAAAAATATTTAAAAACGCAATCCAAACAAAACAAAGCCACCACCCCCAAAAAAACAGCCAACCAAAACTTTACTAAGAAGAATCTAGTCCTGGAAGAGATAACACAAAATGGGTATACAGCATTTAAAGACCTACTTTTTCCTTTCATAGAAGTGTTTTCCTAGGTGTGAGGGCAAGAGCCTTCTAATTCGGTCATCAGACAGAAAGAGATCAAATCTGTTCAGGAGGCGACGCTTTGCTTCAAACAGTTTATACTCTTTTTTGAGAGTTTTGTACGAGATGATCTGCAATGCAAGTAACAGGTTAGTCCCCACTGCTGACAACACAGCCTGTAATACTTCTCAGAACTGCACAGAATTAACGTGCGTAACTGATAGTCTCTCATGGCCCGTTATTTTAGAATGCTGAAAACAATCAAAGGAAAAAGGACACAGTACTGCTTAAGAATCAAACAAGATGCATGTCTTGCATAGCAACTGCAAATCACCAAACAGAACTTGAGTACATGGCAACATCTAAATCAAGGTTAAATACAACAATAAAATTATTTTCTAGTTTTATTGCTGGTAGCATAAACAGTCCAATCCAGCTGCAAAGAACTCAAACATTCTTTTACATTGTGAGTTTTTTCCAGTTGCTTACTCAAGCTCAATATTGAGCATTTATCTAGCAATTACACCTGATTGCTAAAGATCCTGTTTCAAACTGAAGAAATTATTCTGACTGAATTTTGAAGTTTAGAAAAACTAGTTTGAGTAGTCAGAAAAATCTTACTAGAGCTCAGAAACACCGAGATGCGAATATCAATGTAGAACAGAAAACATCAACTATTTCCCCTTTTCGTTGGTACAAGAGGAAAGAAGTGACAGTACTGTACTACTCCATCACAGATCTTTCTTACCTGGCTAACGCTTCTGATCCCGTTCTGGATTAAAAGTTTCCTGTACAGATTTTCAGTCTGTTCTGCTGATAAATTTGGCTCATCCTTTGTGAACAGGCAAACCTCAGCTGTTTCTGGTCGAATGCCATGGGGCAGTGGTCTACAACAGAGCATGAGATGGAGAGGGAACGTCTAAGAGGAGGAAGAAGTCTTTTCCAGAACTAGGTCTACACTGAGGTCGTTACCCTTTAACAAGTACTACAGGGAAGCCGGGTACCTAGATTCTGTTCTTTGTTAACTACTACACGTTCTCAGTAGAACCTACACTCCTTAAAGCACACAGAACTGCAGCAGTTCAGCAATCATATTTTGTGGCCTCAGTCAGATACACTGCTGAATCCCTCTCTCCTGCCAGGAGCGTTACCACACAGGTCCTGGGGGGAGGAGGAGGAGGAGGAGCATCCGTTCTCCTCTCTTCACACCATGGCTGCATCCAGTCATTAGACCAGTCTTTGTAGTACTGGGCCCAGATACATAGATGTAAACTTTCCTGATAGAGCATGGCTACGGTTTAAAAGAAAACGTATAACTCACATTCGGGTTTGGGTATCACAAGAGAGAAGGGGTCTTTCTAATGATTTGGTGGTGGCTTAAGACAAAGAAGAGGTAGATTTCTCTTCTCGAGCATGAGGTGCATACCTTCTAACTACCAACCACGAGAACGCACGCTCCCCGCGGCCGCGCAGAGGCGCGCAGAGGCCGCGCAGAGGCGGGCACAGGCCGCGCAGAGGCGCGCAGAGGCCGCGCAGAGGCGGGCACAGGCCGCGCAGAGGCGCGCAGAGGCCGCGCAGAGGCGCGCACAGGCCGCGCAGAGGCCCGAGACGCCGCTCGCGGGGCAGCTCCCTCCAGCCCAGAACCAGCAGGCCGCTCCCGGCCGCGCCGCAGCACACGGGCAAACCCGCGACACGGGGCCGAGGGCGGATTTCTTACATCTTGATGACCTGCGCCGCCCGCGGGACCTTCCACACCGTCACCAGGAGGTGGACGTTCTCGCCCTCGTTGAGGAGCAGCGCGTTTCCCTTGGCCTTGCTTCTGGCGAAAGCCAGCAGGGCCTCCACCGCCTTCTTCACCTGCAACGGCACGGCAGCGGCCGGAGTCACGGCGCGGCGCGGCCCG
>VZTV01108930.1:6292-37351 GCA_013400875.1 Anhinga rufa
ATTTATATTTAAAACATTAAAAACCATCCAAATATGCCAAATCAGAGCTAGTTAAAAAGTTTATAATTTAAAAATCTTTTAAAAATTATTAACAAAGCCTTTAAGATTTAGCACAAGGAATTTACTGTATATCTCACCACCAAAGGCAGATAAGACATTACAGCCCAATTACAATCGTCTGTGACTTCTTTTTTATAGTCAGAAATATCACCACTGCATATTAAGAAAAACTGTAAACTTTAACCTGTCTGTATATACCAGTGTAGCATCACAGCTACTGATGGTCTCACCTGGAGCTGTACAATGAGGAACCACTACCTTTTCATTTGCACTGCACTCCATTGCATTTTGCCTCCTCAAAAGCCACCAGACATCACATTAATCTACTTGAGCTGCAATCTCTCTCTGAAGTTTAAAAGATATCCATTGAAATTGGATTGGACTATGAGATACTAAACTATGTACTGCTCACTGAGGGAACAGAAAATTCAGGCCTAACCTGAAACCCAGTGATTTTAACAAGAGCTGAATCAAACTCTGAGAAGAGCAGGACTGACTTACTTATTCATGCTGGAATCCTCTCACTAGTTAATGATCAATCTACCATCATCATTTAGTCCAATCCAAGTCCCAGACAACTCACTGATTTGCAAAAGAAAAGTTCTTCTATAAGTTTTGGTTTTTTTCTTTCAGGTGACTTGCTACAGGGAAACAGATTTTTCTTTTTAATGTACACACTGATTTTATTTTCAGTCAGGTATTTTGTTCCCTGTTCAAATCTGAGTTTTGCCATAGTGAAAGAGTGGACTCTTTCCTCATCCTAGAGTCATTACACATAATATTCTATGTTTTAGAAAGAAATTATACCTACAAAAGTCTGCATGGGAATATATATGTATATATATATTTATATATACATATATATGTACTTTACACATTTAACAGGAATTAACTACCATTTTTGCCCATTACCAAGATAACTCCCAGCTGTGTCTATGCAAATATATCTTTACATGCTGCTAGAAAAGCACAGGTCCTGACCTACTGTAGGATTTTGGTTATCAGATATTCTGTGGCAAACTCAGTACTCAAATCCCAGAGGTGGAAGTGTTGTTGGAAATACGTATGTATAACTATTCCTGCCAGGACCTCATACAGAGTTCACTGAAACCACCAGAAAGCTTTCTGCTGATTTTTAGGGGATTTTGGGTTAAGCTTTTAAGTAAAGACAAATGGTAAACTTTCAACACATAAAATTTTTCTCTACACAGGGGCAAATCAGGGACATAATCTAGACCCTTCTGCTGTGCCAGTTGTACTGGAGTAAGGTTAATGAAATGCATCCTGGTATAGTGATTACTGGCCTTACCTAGTAATGCTGGATTTATATCATGTATTAATACCTGATGCTCAAAAAGCACATTTTTTTAAGAGCATGTGCTAATCTCTCTGAAAATAAGGACTTGATCTCAAGGCTACCAATACATCTGTTCTGCTTAGTCTTACCACATCTAAAAAGAGGCTCTGGATAATCCTTATTACATCCCAAGAGGCCTTCTGGGGAATAAACTCTATCCTTCTACCCAAGCCCTCTGGCTCATTAATACATTTGACAGAAAAGTGACTACAACAGGAGTCAGCATTCAGCATGTCAACACAAACTGTTGTGCAGCTCTCAAATTCAAGGCCAAGCATCCACCTTGGATGGACAAGGTATTTTAAAATAAGTTAACCAGTGTTGTGGTTACAAAATGCAAACTCAAAGTTTTCCTTAAACGAGGTTGTGCAAAAAAAAGATAAAAAGATAATTGCTTTTTTTATATGCATGTTGCTATAGCAAGTTATACAACAAATCCTGGCTTTAACAGTAAAGACACCAAAAGGCAAATGAGGGAAATAGGACAATCAAGACAACAGCACTCAAAAGGAAGAACCATAATCACCCAAGCTGTTTCTCTGTGTTTAAAGAAACTGTCACCTCAGAATGGCTTCTTGGTGTATCTGAGAAAGTCGGTCCTTACAGAAGAGGAGTGAGTATTTTTAGCCTCTTTCTGTTAAACACAAGTTTTAAGTAATTAGAAACTGGAAGTCAGAGCCATCAATTCACATCTAGAACCAATTAGTATTTTATGACACAGTTCTTTCTAAATTGCCACTTGCCTGCCCCTCTTTCCATCTTGTTAATACTATCTATAAATCAGTGTGTGTTAAGTTGTTTTGAATGTGTGACTCACTTTTGGCTCAGCTTCTTGTGACACTCAGAGTTGACAATAGCTCGGTCCCATCAGGCAGGGAAGCAAGGACTAATTACACTTACTGATTGTGGGAGTTTAACATTCACTCTCTTATTTGGAGAACCTGGAACTGCCACCAATTGGGGGAGGGTAGCTTTGGTCTGGTTTTTACTGGAACTGTTGCTAAGGGCACATGTGGAGCAGGGAGGGGACCCGCTAGGCCCTACTGTAGGCTAGGGTTAGGTAAGGGATCTGAGGGCCTTCTGAGCAACCCAAGAGTTAGGATGAGGGCCGGAGTCAGGACAGAGCTGCAGCTCAACACCTATGTGGAGCTGGCACCTTCTGTGCTTTCCTTGCAGGGCTGGGCCCTGGGGGAAAAGGACTAAAGAAAGATGAAGAGAACAAGACTAATGATGGGGTACAACCACTGTAAAAGAGGAGAGGAACAAAGAGACACCTGCATCAATCTTTAGGTGTCTAAAGGGGTTTGAACAACCTGAATCCTAACTGAGGCTATTTGCTGAATCCTAATTAACTTTACACATTGCTCACTTATGAAACTACCAGATAAAGACCGTGCAATTTGGAATTGTTTCTAATGAGTGTCTGTCTAGCTATTAGAAGATCCTTGTAAACTAATATATTTTCTGCTGTAGATTTTAATTAAACAGCAAAATATTTGTTAAGAATTCAGTCTTCTCTTAAGGAATTAATAGAAGAATAGCATGCTCTGGACTGCCTAAGGTATATTATTTTGCACTGTTTGATTCAAAAGGTAAGATTTACTTTATGCATGTGAGAAATATTCTGCATTTCTTAATATTTTAAAATTAAGCTAAGAGCAGAATTCTCTTTCAAGACTTATCATATGGGAAATTGTTTTATCATCATGGAGTTGTTTATAATATCCTAATGTCTCATTGCAACTGTTAGCATTTATTTAATTAGAAAAAAACAATACCAAAGAAAGATTGGCCATGCAGGGTGACACTGAGCCATGTTTCTATAAACAAGGACAAGCTGTTAAATCCTCTCCGGGAGTAAAGTGCCCTCTCTTGAAATGGATTTTTGGAGCCAACATCACCCCTGTATCCTGTGTAGTGCAGCCAGCAGAAAGAGACACTCGGACAAGATGGACAGTCTATTCCATAGACATGACTCATAAGCACGCTCACAAATTGCCCTCAGGCAAGGGTTTCAGGGCATCCAAGGGGTTTAGGCCTCTTTCATCAATCCTTCCCGACCCCATTAGCCCCAACAGCGAATTCCCACCAGCTTCAAAAGGGGAGAACTTGATCAGTAGCCAGTAAGTTACAACTATTTCATCTTTTGAATCTATGTTGTATAAAGGCTTTTTTTTTTTTTAAAGATGGAAGACTGGTAACAAAGGCTCCTATTATACTGTGAAATACCAGTCTTAGGCAGGAATTAAATGAATAACAAAATCACAAACCCAAACCAAACAGTCACAACAAAAGGCAAGCAAAACATACAAATGTCACGATCAACCCTCTTATTCCAAGCATACACTTTCTAAAGCATGATAAATACCATTTAACTTCTCCCCAAATCCTCAAACAAACAAAAACATCCAAGTAGCATCTGTCATTTATTCATATTGACCAAGAAAATGAAAGGACCTTAGCCAGTATACTGGAAAATGAAACTCAAAGCAGGTGATAAAATGAAAATTCAGACATCCATGGCCTCAGCTGACATCCTGGATCTACCAGGAGACATCAACATCCCTTTTTGTCTCGAGCTCTGTTTGAGCCTCAGCTCTCCATTCTCTACTTAAGGGCTTTGAATGAACTATATACAGCTTGAACCTGGATATGATTTTGGGGTGTGCGTATGCGTGCACAGTTTGTTTTTTTTTAAACTCCACAAAAGTGAGCCATTAATTTCATAAGCATTCCCTAGGAAAATATGCAATTAAAAATACAATATAACAGAGGCAACCTCCACCACTGAATGCCAGTTCAGCTGCTAGCACACAAACAGCTAACAAAGAAAATACCAGGGTTTCAGATCACAATACCTGGGAGGACTGCTGTTAACTACATACTTGAAAGTCTTCATTTTAATAGACAGCAATGTTGTAAGCATGCGTCACAGTAAGAAGTCTCCCCTAAATGCAAAGACTCCAAAGCAAGACTATATTACATGCAATTTTGCACAATTATGTTCATTATACATAAATTACTTTAATAAACAAAGCCATAGGTTTAGTCTCATTTTGAAAACAATCTTCCTCCTATCATCTAAGGATTTTCAGGGGGGAAATAGTATGTTTTTATAATCCCTGTGCTCTCCCCAGCAGTATCTGCCTCATAGATGACCATAAGGACCTCCAAGCCTTGAGGGCCAGCAGGAAGAAAGCCATCTGCACAGGCAGACAAGGGATGATCACTATAAGGGGAGAGGAAGCAGGGAACAATCAACCAGTCCATTTAAAACAAGCCCTTAGAAAGAAGCAGTATCCAGAATATTTGTTAAAATCTAGATGTAGTCTATGGGAAGTAGTAATTAAAAAAAAAAAGTGAATTACCTCCAGCTGAAGTGCTAGTCATGGGGCATAAACAACTGTAACCAATTTTTTAAAATAACCCAGACAGCTGAATAACCTAACACAGCTGAAATATACCTCAACATAAAGAGCAAAAGCAAAACAATAAAACAAGATAAATATAGGAACAGGCCATTGGAAAAAACTATTTCTCTAAGAGTGTCCAGCTGATCTTTAAAATTTACCTGCAATTCACCAGTCAATGCTTCCTTACATGTTTTATCAAGAGACACTTCCCTGTAAAGCCCTCTAGTACATACTGGCCATGTATTTTCAGGGGTTACTTAAACAAATCAATTAGTCATTAGTACTTGGTGTGCATCCAGCTTAATGAAATAGTCTTTTCATCCATTATCATACATCAGAAACAATCCCTGCAGAGTAAATGAGGCAGTATCTTAAAAGTCATGCTGTGTTAACAATTGAGATCAGGGTTATTTTAGAGCTTCACATAATTTTCAGTTTAACAATAAAAATCTACACATGGCTTACTAGGACAAGTTTGTTTGGTTAACTCCTGGGTATTAATAAACTTATATTCATTTTATGGGACTAATGCCTGTTTAGGTTTTAGAAAGTTACTCAAGGTCATAACTAGTTATGAAGGTTACCAGCTTTCTTAAAGGACTGAACAGACTACAAAACCAGCACGAGACTGCGACCAGTACCCCTGTTCCTGATCCCTTATGCATATTTTATTTTTTTCCTCCAGCTAAGTGTAAGTTGACAGGGAACAGCTCTGTTAACTACAAAAACAAGCAACTACAAGAACGAAGGCAGGAGGGATACAAAATAAAAGTTATACTATACAGATAATACTAGCAAATCCAGAACCAGGTTAAATAAGGGAGCTCAGGGACCAAGCCTAGAGCCTGAAGTTACTCTATGTGCAAGGCATGAGTTGGGCTGGGCAGTACAGAACAGCAATCCTAAATGTTCATTTTGCAAAAACAGGGCAAAGCCAGCAGCTAATTGATTCAAATATACTCACCTTCTCCAAAGCTTAGCTGCTCAAGTCACTGCTGTAATCAGAAAGCCTCACCTAATGAGAACACAGATGCTAGAGCCTCCTTCCCCTGGTGGTGGGTGCTTTCACAAACTGATTAAAATAACTGATCTTCATTTTCACAAGCCCTGGTGGGATCAAAATCACCCACTTAATATATTCACCAACCTAACTCCAGGAGTACTGACCTAGAAAAGAGTGAGCTTTGATGCCTTCTGTATCCCTGGTTCCATCAGTACTGACAGAGCAGATGTGTCTTACTCTAGACTCTTTTGAAGCAAGGAAAGTGGAAGAGGTCATTATCTTACATACAACCTTTTTTTGAATGCCTTTTATAAGCTCACAGATTTACCATGTACATAAGTGATGATAATTTGCTTGCATATTTGAATACGACCTCTACAATAGTGCATAACAGTAATGCCACCTATCGCAATTAGACCATAGCTTCTGAAATTTGTTCCCCTGTGTTTTGATCTCATCAGTGCCGACCGATCTTCCTGATGACCAAGAAGCCAAGTACCAAAGCCTCTGCAGAGCCAAGAACTACAAGCACTTACTATGCATCTCCAGAAAAAGATGTGAAGGAGCTCAGGGAGAAAGAACACCTGGCAAAATAGTCCCCAAGGGTCCCAACACTGAGAATCCGCTTGAAGACCCCATTTCACCACAGAGCAATTAAGAAATATCAACACCAGTACAAGAGACACTTGAACTGCTTATTAACCTCCCATTGTGGCCATGCCCGACAGCTATAACACCATTATGAAAGCACCACTGGATGTGTTGTTTCTCTTCTTTCCTCTCACTCAAGAGCCTTTTGTCACCTCTTGAAATTTAAGACAGACAAATACTTAAGCATCAGAAATATTTATTAGACAATTCAAAAAGTCAGTTTTATTAGACAATTCAAAACCAAAAGTAGAATATGCTTTAATTTCCATGTTTTAATACTTCATTCTCTCAAGAACCTGGTGATCACAGAAAATAAAAATAGTGTTTACAAAAGTTACAAAAGCTGCACTGCATTCCAAATTACAGAAAACACGGTTAGTTGACAAGGAAGCTTTATAAAATGCAGTAACAGATTTTCACCTGATTATGAAACATAGCGATACTGCCATGTATATGCATTCACAAAAATCAGCATAGTGTTGAAATTAAGGCACTTTGGATACATAGTATTCACTTCCATATAGGAAAACAATTTCAGAGAAACCACAGTGAATTGCTACTGGTAGATAATGATGGTATGCCCAGTACTGGCCATCAAAGCACCAGGTTGGTATGAATGAGTGAAGCTCTTGATAAAAAAAAGTGTTGAATTTTAATTTTTTTTTTTACCCTGACTATTTCATGTCGAAGACTCATTCAAGCAAATTTACTTTTAAAGAGGTCAAGGAAGATTTCCATGATTTAAACATTGTTAAACACAATTTTTAAAGTTAGACATTTTAAAATAAAAGTCTATGGTGAAAACTGCATGAAGTTCACATTAAGGATTAGTGCATGTAGCTGCTTCAAAAGAAGAAAAAAAAAAGCATTGACTTTCTCCATTCAACATTTACCTGCCATTTCCTGAGGTACCCACCAACCACAGTAATATCAAAGGAAATACAGTACAACAGAAAAATTTGTCAAAGAAGCAACCTCTCTTGCAGACTGTACTTTCTAGTCCTCCTTTTCATTTTAGATTGTCATATGTTCACTGCCTGTATCCCAATCTGCCACAAGCACGCTATTTACCAACAGATCTAGAACAGATTCTACAAATTGTGAATCTCTAATATAAAGAATAATTAATCTCAGCTGTTTTTCACACCACTGTCTTAAAAGCAAAATTTCATCAGTAATTCAGTATTTTTGTAGACTTCTGTTGCAGCCTTTGGTACATA
This sequence comes from Anhinga rufa, assembly GCA_013400875.1. Taxonomy (NCBI): domain Eukaryota; kingdom Metazoa; phylum Chordata; class Aves; order Suliformes; family Anhingidae; genus Anhinga; species Anhinga rufa. The sequence goes on from VZTV01108930.1 coordinate 13,997, forward strand.
AATTTTAAGGAGTAACAGCACTCAAGAACCTAACCCTGCAAGCAGAAAAGTACTTTAACAGGAGTTAAATAGAATTGTTAGCAATAGCTTTAGGCATTTACAGGATCAGGCACTTAAATTGTGTATTTTTTATTTTTGCTGTTTTACTTCACCAATTTGAATGAAAAAATGCCATGGTACTGGAAAAATCCAACTTCTTCAAAAATCAAAGCAGGAATTATACATTGAAACTACAATTACTCTAAACAACCTGCCTCATAATTAGAACAAATAATTTCCCCAGTAGTACTTTACAATCAGCAGGCTCCAACAGATTTCACCTAAGTAAGGAAGAAGATACTGTAAGAGAACTTGTTTATGCACAGCATCTTTACAAGTATGTTCCTGCTATGTCTTTGATGAAGTATTAGCATCCAGAAAAAAACCCTGGCATTTAATGTTAATTCTTCTCTTACAAGAATGACAGCCTGGACACACTTCAGTATAAAACACAGCTACTCAGCATTCCTCAGCACTGAACCGTTACACACATCTGAAGTTTAAATTTAAAACATGTAGTTAACCTTCCATTCCTACTTAAGTGTATTACATTACTTGGACCACAGAATGATTTCTGCACCCTTCTTCTAGGGCACTGAGCATGAACAAAAGACCCAGTATCAGAGCGCTCATGTAACATTCATTAATTTTTGAACCTTCGCTCTGCACAGCAATCCACAGGACACCATTCTGCAGTACAGGAGTATTGAGGGAGTTTGGAGAGCAGCATAAGTAGTTCTGTATAACTTAGGGGGCAAAAAGCACTGCGTTCATGAAGCTGCCACATATTGTAGAGTGGATTCTATTACCTCCTTATACAGTGTCCCTCATAGCTATACAGGGCACTAGCAGTCAGCTGTGAACTACCTCACACAACTATAAAAAACTCATTTGCAATCTGCCAGTCTAATGAACTTGCAATAGTAAAACATATCCTATGCAGGAATTCAGCTTCTTACTTCACAGAGCTTTATGTCCATTTTTCTATGAAGAATAAACTAAGGTGTTTCTTCCTTTACCCCTTTGCAGATTACTGAAATGTCTTCTAGAGTTAGGGTTGTATCAGAATGCATTTTTAGAAAACTACATGCCTCATAATTTGCAGGATTCAGCAAGTCAGAACAGTAATAACGTTTACTTTTATAAGTGCGATTATGTGAATGTTTACTAGGATAATGCCACTTAAAAATATAGTGTTTTAATATAACAATCTCTTCTTACAGCCAAAAAAATAGTAGTTGAATAAGTATGTTTTACAAGCAATGAGAACTGAGGAGATAACAAGTCCTATCCAGCAGAACACTCACTTCTTAGCAATTCAGGCATTTCACACATAAGAATAGAGAGTTGTATACTACACTGTGATTTTAAGTGTCCTGAGCCAAGTTTCTTCTTTTGTGAACCTTCATAATACAAGTAATGTTAGCTCTAAGCAGTAAAGAGGCATTAAAGGATATTATTCCCAAAATACATCCACAGTTGTTGAGCTGCATAGGGACAAAGCCTGAGTATCTTGCAGGGGAAATTATTTTTTAATTAAATATCATGAGTGGAAGGAAGAAGTTTTAAACAGTGTTATTTTCCTTTGCTTTCATTAGGTAGTAAAAGTGTGGGCATAACTTATATTTGGTTTTATGTTATCAAGAAAAAATACTAAAATTACAATTACTCAAATGAAAAGCAAGCACTTATTCATCCCTAATCAAAGCAGAAAGATCGATCAAGTTGAACAATACCAAGTAGGAAAATCTTTATATTGGCCTATTTTGATTACATAGTTAAAAAACCAACATCATGTGTATCGATGATACTACTGTGATTAAAAGAAAAGTTAATGCATAAAGAGTGAAAAAAATGAGTAAAAAAGCTTATGTCTTGTAAACTTATTTGGGGACAAATTTGCAACAGTGATTCCAGCTTTTACTGAATACATTAAGACAGCTGTCACAAGGGCCTTTTCCCTTTGGCTGAAATACATTTTTAAAAAGCATGTTATGATCTGATAATGTAAGACTACATGCATATGCACATACATACATCTCAGCGTGCACACACACATATGTTATAATATATACACATATACACACACACAGTATACATACGGTGATACATGCTGTAAAATATTACCAGCATCAGAGCGATGTCCTACCACTGTTCCCAGCTAAAGTCATCTCCTCTACCAAACACAAGAAAAAAGCCTAAAATAGTAAGGAAAATGACTGCATTGCCAGCCAGCACCAGACCACAGGCTCCCCATTTGATCTGAAATGCAAGGAAATGAAACAGTCAAAGCAGTTCTTGTAAGATAGGTTCAGACCAGTTATTTATATGCATTAGATAAATTGAATTACTTATTTTTTGTCTCTTTATGCTTTTAGCACCTTTCTATAGTCCTTCGTTTAGTTTATGTGACTAATTAATCAATTAGCAACCACTCATATTGTGACAAGCTAATAATGCTATGTTTTAGAACAAAATAATTGCCTTGCTATACAAATGACTAAAACATATTTAAGTCAGAAAAATCTGGTGAAAAATAGTGCTCTTCTCTAATTGCTGTGCAATGAAATAAAAGATTGCCTTTCAAATAAACGCCGGTAACAAGCATGGAAAACAGTACGTGGTCTTAAAGGGAGGTAGCTTGCTTTAACGATCTGCCCGGCTAAGTTTACTCAAATACATTTACGCTTAAAAGCTATAGCTATGAATTAGAGTTCCCCCACGTGGTCACTTCTGGTTCTGCCTACTGTCGGGTCCAAGGCTTAAAAACAAAACCGCAGTGTCAGGGAAATTGTGCATTACAAGTTAAGTTAAAGCTAAGCACAAAAGTTTTAAGCAAAACTGAAAGAGTGAAGGCAAAAAACAACACAACACATAAAAACGTCATTGGATAGTTTGGGAGGCAGGACAAAAAGAGTTCATTGCCTGCAAAACAAATGTGACAAAATCTCACCACTGAAGAGCAGTTCAGAAAGCAAAGAAAAAAGAAGCTAGCAGAATTTCCTCAGACTTTGAGGGGACAAAGCATGAGCTTGGGAAATGCTTTGAAAACCAGAAGGGCAGCTCTGGAAGTTTGGCCTTTTATCTTTTAACTGAACATGCACTCCAGTCATCAAGTTTTCAGCATCCTAAATGGAGAAAGCAGACAATCTGAAATAAAAATAGGGAAGGTGGTGCAAGAAGCAGTGCAAAAGCTGATGAGACAGAGGCATGAGATGTAGAAGGAGACAGTATCTTGTATTGGATCACAACAAATCTGGGGAAAAAACCCAGCTAAAAACTTTTCAGTCATGCAAGTCCTTTGTTCAGGTCAAAAAGCAGCAGATGAAATTTCAGCAGAGCGATTATTTTCATCAGAATCTAGAAACATTAAAGCACTGAAATTAAAGACAGGATTTACAAGCAGTAACAACACACTTAAAGATTATAGTCAGTAACTGGTGTCTCACAATAAAAGTTGTAAGCAGAACTTACCGCTTCAACCCGTGCAAGGATTATAGGAAATCCAAAGGCAGAAACAACAATTCCAGTTGTGAAGAAATATGCCAATTCCCTGCAGGCACTGCTGGCTGCATCACTGTCATCACTTACTCTCTTTGCAATGAAGTGGGGAATGGGGCAGATGAAGTAAAATATTAAGACAAACAGAGGCCAGTATACACTGAGGAGGGGGGAAAAAGGAAATACACAATCAGTTTAGATGGATGCTTTAATAAGAAGTATCTTCTGTTTAGAAAAAATAATTGCAATAGCTGTATTCCTATTTTAGGGTTTGAAAACTGGATTACATGATTTAACCGCAAGCTTTCACTCAAAGGGCAATCCTACCTCGTTTTCCCTGCATACTGGTATAAGCACTCACACAGTCTCCTGCAGAGCAGGATCCGCTCTCTCACACAACCAAGCCTTGCTTTATTTAAACTTGCACCACATCGCTGATCAACTCACACCACCGCCTCACAAAAACAACAGCCGCCACACAGGGAACAGGAAACACACGCAAGTGCAACAGGAACCAAGAGCGTTCCCAAATTAGAGGGATCCTGGAGTACAAACAAGTGACCACGAAGGCACACCCTTGCATGCTTATCCCTTCATGAGCGCTCTACATTCACGTTTTTAAGTGTAACAGACATCCCGCTTAGAGTCTTGTGGTAGGAGGGGTGGATAACGAAACAGGGAAGTAAGGGAAAGAATTGTAGGCAGCTAAAAGTGACTGTTCAGCAAGATGACACCGCTTTTCCTGAGAAAGTATAGAGCTGTTTTCAGTCATTTTTTAATGGAAATGCAAGTACTGGCTAAGGAGGCGGTATTTAATCGCAACAAACTGCCATGTGCCAAGAGCCGGAAAGCAGGTGACTGCTGGAAGGCACCTAGAGCCGAACAGCTCGGTCAGACGCGATTAACGCCTCCACTAACCGCCACGAAGAGGGGGAAGCTCTGGGAACGCAGCCGGCCCGCTCACCCGTAATACTCCAGGGCGCAGCCCAGCATGAGGAACGTCAGCCCGATGGCTCCGCTGAAGGACAGCGCCACGAGAGCTGCAACGGCACAAGGCAGGCGGTCAGGCGGGAGCCGCCTCACCCGCCGCCGGCCACCCTCCCCTCCCCTCCCCGCCCGCGCCGCGGGGAAGCGGGGGCCGGGAGCGCCCGGTACCTTTGATGCCCGCCATGTTCGGGGCTCCGAGCGACGCCGAGCTGAGGTGGCGGCGCGCGACTTCCGCCTACCGCCCACTTTCGCCCCGCCCCCTCCCGCACCACGTGACCGCCCGCTTTAAAGGGCCGGCGGCACCCCTGAGGCGATTCCCGAGCTGCCCCGCCCCCGCGCGGGGAAGGGGCCGGGCCGCCAGCCGCCCGTCGCCATGGTTACGGGGCGGTGTTTCGCTGCCTCCAGCCGGGCTTTGGGGCGGGCGTTTAATGGATATACACGCAATTTTATGTGTAGACGTGTACGCAAGGTGTATATATGTGTAAATAGATGTAACTATCCGTGCACAGGCACGATTTAAGCACACAAACACAGTTTAAAGAGCCCCCACCCGTCGGTCACTGCCATTTTGCAGGCCGCTCCTTAAAACCACTGTTTTCACCCAAGAAAATGGGCCCAGCTGCCTGCTCATCTCATACGGTGCCTTCTCAGGATCTGGATCATCCACCCGTGACAGGGCACTGCGCTTCTGCTGATCGCATCAAGAAGGACAGATCTGGGTTTCTAGAGCAGTGTTTTTCAAGCCTTAGATTTTTAGGACTGCATTTTTGACCCAAGAACAGCCTTTTTGAGGGAGATTTTGCACAGCCCTTCAGCCACATCTCCTGAGGAAGATTTTCCTTAGATATCTCCTATCTCTGGCTCTCAGCTCTTCTTGTTTCCTATCTTCTCTGATACAGATTTTTTTTCCCAATTTCATTATTAGTTTTAAATAATTTAGAGCCAAGAAGGCTGCCTAATTAATACAGCAGGCTTACATAGCTAAATGTTTCAAGTGAAATTTTGTTAGGTGCTATGTTTGCTGACTTGCTTGGCTGTGGGTCTCTGAAGTGTAGTAGCATAAGAATAGGAAGTGACAAATAGTTTCCAAAATGTCTTAATTCGGGAAAACCAGCTGTAACGCCAAAATGTGAATTACTGCATGGCATTAGTGATGACTTCAAGAAGTAATATTGATACTGGCCAAGGCACACCACCACTATCATGTGAACTGGTGTATGATGTTAACCTTGTGGTCTGGTCACAAGTTGCAAGCAGCAACCGAGCTCAGCGTGTCTGGGCTTATTTTGAGGCATGCAAGCAGCAAATGACATGGACACCATTTCACTGTACCCTCCCATACTGTAAATCCTTCGCTGTCATCAACAAGCAAAAAAACTGGGAGTTTTAACACAAGCTTACATCTTGGTACAGCTGTTGCTAATGTAAACAGCTTTGTACCTACAATGACTATATATGTACACACCTGACTTAACTTGTCTAAACAATCAAAAAGTGGAAGCACGTTAAGGTACCACCTTCTGTTTCAGCTGGGTTGAAGGGGTTTTGTCATAAGCACAAAAGGCTGGATCTTTCCTCATCACAAATGTTGTCTAAATTAAACCCTTACTGTCCTTATAATCTGCTTGCAGTAATGGGAACTGACTTCTTCATGTAGCTTGTTTGCTCTTGAGGAAACTAAAGCTCTAGGAAAAAGAAGTATTAATTTCTAGAACAAATAATTTATGGTTACCATTATGCATACCACACAGGTCCCACCCAACCCTGCACTACAGCAACAGAGGTGTGAGTCATACGTGTAAGACACTGTAGACAAAAGAAGTTTCCTTTTAACATACATGGATTCATTATTGTTTATCCAGCATTTGCAGAGAAATTACTCAACTGTGTTTAAAGCAAGAAGGTAGAATTTTTCCCCCACAATCACAAAAGATACCTGAATATGTTAATTTGAGCTTTTTAATGTATATACAAATGTTTTAGACCAGTCACAATTTCATTCAGTATATACCGTATTTACAAAAATTACAATAATTTAGTCAAACAGTAAACCTGAACATTGATAACCTCTGTCACTACAAGATATGACAAGAAAGTTGTTTTGTTTTTTTTCAGTGAACTATTTTGATATACATACGTCCTAATACTTTCATGCATCCATAAAAACATCAGGGATGGAAGTAATCAAAGTTTCAGTGGGGTAGGGTTTCTTTTGGTAGATAAAGTTTAATGATGAATTTGTATTTTGTGAATGTATGAGTATCCAGAGTTATGTGCCATGACAAACTCGATACAAAGCTAATGTAGTTTTCATTATTAAAAAAGTACATTATAGTAATGAGATCCTTTTTATTACATAGGCATAGGTCACAATATCTACAAATGTGAATGAGAAACAATAAACCAACAAATCACAGGAACATGATTCACATTCCAGTTATCTCTTTAAATAAGACAAGCACATACTGGATCAAAACATTAATAAATAACATCCAGTTTGTTACTATTATCTTAAGGTCTTTGTATAAAAGGAGACCTATGTGTTGGTTTCACATTTTCAATTAATGGTAGTAAATAATGGACAAATACAACAAAAAGATGACTTTTATACAGAAAGCAATGTACTGTGACACACTGTCTTTGCAGTAAGTTTTGCCACTTGAAAATATAAGTGCAACAAGTGGATTGTCTTTAAAAACCACCAGTTTTAAAGACTCGCATCAGATGGCAACCTGCTCCTTAAGCAGTAAATATAAATGATTTCCTGCCTGTCTTCTGAATATACCTGCCTTTTCAAAGCTCAAATACAGATACAACATGCTGGTAAATAAACTGCTAACTTCAGTTATTCTACAAAAGGAGAATGCCAGAATTTGGGGTGAAGAGCATAACTGGCTTTTTAATTAGGAAAGATGCTTCAGAGATATTTCCTTGTGATATTATTGCTTTGGTCCAATATAAACTTTTATAATCAATTTGCACTGTATTTACCTCATAAATCAGACCTTGTCTACAGATGTCTACATGACAGCTTGTACACCATGGTCTGAAAAATGAAGTTGCAACAGGTTGCATTCTGCCAAGAGCCTTTGCCAAGTGCCCAGAGTTGATAAAGGCAAAAGAGGTGACACAAGTGGGCTGGAAAAAGTCTTCTGAGCCCTCAGGAGGGGAAGTGTTACGTGTAGACTGGAAAGTTTCTAAAACTTTGCAGCAGAGTTTTAGTTTGTTGATATTTCTTTTGTTTGATCATTTCAAGCTATTGATGAGAACTTCATGGGAAATGCAGTACATGCTCATTCCTCACTCCTACAAATGTGGATCCACCCTTCCCCCCAATCCCCTGTTCCCCCAGAACTGCTGTTTAACAAACCAACAAGGTGCTGTTTAACCTCAATTACTTGTTGTTTGCATTAAAATACACTTGCTCCATAATGCTGAGGAATTTCTTCTGCACATTTCACTGCTGGACTGTGAGACGAAGTGCAGTATTAATGCCATGCTGATCTAACCCAGGATTCAGCTTTGTATCTATTCAGGTATACTATACTATAGGAGCAGTTATGCAGCAAACGGTGACTGTTGGAAGTGAGCCTAAACCACATCTGAGCACTTAAATTTGATAAAGTTTGATCCAAACCTAGGAAGAAACTACATCGAAATTTGGACTTCAATTGAGTTCAATAACTGGTGGTGAAGTGTTGCCATATCACAAAAAAAAAAGCAGGAAATTCACCAGCTACACTGTGTTGGAGACAGAACAATTCCACCTTTTCCCAGAATGCGTTCTCTCGCATCCCACTTGAATCCAAAGAAAAATATAAAAATTATAAGAAACTGTAACCCCATGGCTCTCATATGGCAAGCCAGGTGGCTAGAGTTCCTCTGAGCTCAGGATTCTTGATACAAGTATAAGGAAACCTTTCTCTCGTTCTTCATAAGTATTAGGCTCTTAGTTTTCCGAAACTTCTGAATTTCCAGCCAGAGTTCGGTTGATCTGTGACATTTGTGACAAGAGACTATATAAGCACTAGCACAGGTCTGTAGTGGAGACTGAGACAGTACCTAATACAAGGGTTTTTGTCCTTGGTTTTCAAATTCTGACCAGGCATCATTTAGCTCCATAAATATCATCTTTGCATATTGTTCATATGGCTGCCCAGTAGCCTGGAATAAAAAACAGAAAGAAGGATATCATATCTACCAAATCAGACTACAAAAAGTTGACATTTGAGCAGGTAGATTCTCAAGCACTTATTGTTCACTTTCCACAAATGGTTTTCCCTTATTCTTTGACAAGAATACGCTACTGTTAAGGGCTGCTTACCATGTTTACAGCTTAAGAATTTCTTGGCTCTTCAGGTCTTCTGCTTCTCAAGGCTGATAACCCCCCAAGTGTGATAAAGCACTGCAGTCCCAAGGACAAAAAAATTTTACCTAGGCTTTGCAAAAGGCATTTTACCTGCACTGAAGGGAAGGAGCTGCCACCTGACAGAGTTTCTTGATAAAAGCAGTATTCCTGCAAGCCTCTGGGCAGCCCACATCTTCTCAAGCCTTGCCCACTGCCCTGAAACTTTCAGGGCCTCCATTTCCTTAAGACCAGAGGCCTCATCACCATAGGGTTTCCCAGATGGTGTCATTGCACTCTGCTTGGCAAGTATAAGAAGCAAGACCAAAGCCACAAGTTGGATAATCAGATAACCCGATTCTTCCATTTTAGAAGTTTGATTTGAAGACCCTTGTCCTTTCATATGCTTTTGTCACACCCCCACCTCCTTTAGCAGGCACAATGTTCTGGACTGTTGTTCACCACCAGTATGGCTTAGAGTCAAAGTGAGGGTGACAAAAGCTGAAGATCTGAACGTCTGTTGCTCGGAGCAGCATGTATCAAGCACAGTCTTGGGGCTAGGAGTGGTTAGAGTTCTCACCTTTCAGAAACTGGCAAAAATCTTGAACTACTACTGCCTGCAAAGCTGTTTGCACAAATAAATTAAACAATCACATTCAACACTTTATAATTAAGAGAACAATCACAATTTCTGAACAATGTGAAACTAGGAAAACCTTACCTTGTCAGGATGAACGACAAGCACTGCCCGCCGGTAGACCTTCTTCACTTGCTCTGGTGTTACAAGATCTGCCATACTAACAGGTTTCCACTTGGTCTCCCCTGCCCATAAGACTGTATGCATTGTAGACAGCAGGGCTCTTATATTTCTCTCCTTTCCTTCAATCCATTCCAGGACCTGGAGAGAAGAATGTGAGCCTCAATTTATGCCTTACATTAGATATTCCAATGGGAAAAAGTTTCTTCATTTGAATAGCAATGACTCCAAGGAGCATCTTACATTTATTTCCAAGCTTTAGAAAACCTTGGGAAGATATTTTCAATCTCTACTTTGTCATTAATTTTTATATCACTGCTTGATAGTTAAGACACACCTTGAGCAACATCCCTGCGAAAAATACTGAGTTAGTAACACTTACGAACAGTCATTAGATGGAATAGTCAAAAGATAAATAAAATGTTGAACTGTGTGGCTCTTTAGCAAGCTTAATTACATACTTAAAGTAAGCTCAACTAGAACTCTGCTATGGATGTGTATAATTTGTGCATGTCTAGAGTTAAGTCTTTAGAAGACTCGTTGAAGGTTGGCTTCAATACAAATGCTTTTAAGCTCTAAAGTCAGAAGCCTCAATTCTCTCCACGTGCCTATTTGCTACCTGCAATCCAGCAGTCAAATAAAGCAATAGGTAGTCCGCTTTCCTAGATGATGTAGTCCCCCTTAGTGGTTGCCATCTTGGCATACGCTGGGAAAGGGGAGGAGGAAAGGGAAGTAAACATGAAAACCAAAGTGTAAATAGATTTAACAGTTCCAGGCTGAACTGAAGTGACTCAGTGTAATAAAATGCATTAGAACAAAGGGAATTGTATTGGGAAGGGAGAATCAGTTGGGTGCTTTAGTTTGCTGGGGGGGAAGAAGTCGCACACCTTAAGTAGTACCACATGAATCACTGAAGTGGTATAGGTTATGAATTGGGAAAAGTATTGCCCACTTGATGGCCTTACTGCTGTCTGGCTTGGTTGCAAGTGACTGATGTCCATGTCCAGCATGGTTGCTGGCACATGCTTTCCAAAGGTTAAAACATTTCCCAAGGTTAAAAAAAAAATTCACTCAGTCTATTTTCTAGAGGTTTGCTTGGCTTTTGCTTGGGCTTTTCCTCTCAGTTCTGCATCCTTCTTTAATTATAATTCATGGTTTCATATTTCAAATGTAGAGTGGGACAGACTGAATTTCCTTCCCTTCATAATAGATCTGTAGTTTGGCAATTTATTGAGGAGAAATGAGAGAATTCCAAAGGCAAGATTAATGAGACGGAGGATTAGTTCAATCAGCTGTGCCTGCTAGTCAGGGCTGGAGTGATGTGGAAGACCAGCAGCCCTGACAGTAACACTGAGCAAGCCACTGTTTGCCACAGTCTGGTTTAAGCAGAAATGTAACCTTGAGAGTTTTAAATGTATTCCAAAGGATGTTCACATCTCCAGGGAAGGCATGAGAATTTTTTATATTAACAAACAGCAGGTAGTTCTCACTTTCTTCCCCAAGGCAATCTCATCATGAGGAGAACATCCCTCATTTCACCAAAACCTGCGTTTGGCATAAGGACTGGCAGAGATGGTCACTACTCTTTTATCTGGTTTATTTGTAAGAAGCTATTTCAGAACAGAGTTTTTACAAACTTACCACTTTTTCTAAGCAGTATCTCTGATTCTGATGGATAGTGGAGATTCTTCTAGATATTCCCCAACACCTGCAGTTTATGACTTCATCCTTCTGGTCACACTACCTCATTGCTGTCTAGCATGCAAATGGGGAGCACAGCAGTTTATGATGTTATCAAGTTTAGAAACCTACTTTACGGAAAGCAAGCACAATAGCACCTGGTCCTTGGGATCCAGCAGTGCTGTGGAAGCTGCGCACTAAGGCAAGCGCTAAGACAGGAGGATAGCTTCTGGCATTAAATGTTCTAAAAGATTTGCTCAGCTGCCTCTCACATACAGGAAGGCGGGTGGTTTACTGCCCCCTCCACCTTTCAAGGACAGTGATTCAAGCAGCCTCCAGCTGATGAGAACGAAAGACATGATGAATGACTACAAGAGCATAGACAAGAATATTGCTTACTTTTAGTTTTTCAGGGTCCATTTCCTTAGCCATTTCTTCTTTTCTCATCTCAGCTATTGTTTTGGGACCCTTCTTGTCCTTGTGAGCATTAAAACCTTGACCAGATAATAGATCTTCGAAATCTGCAGACACTTTTGGTTTTGAATCTTGAAAAGCAAAAAGATTTGAAGTTGTTATCAAAATACAGGTTTATTTAACACTGCTTTTCTACCCAAGCCACCCCCCCACTTATCACTATCACAACCTCCCAGTGCTAATGAGTGTGCAGGTTCTCAAAAAAGAGGTACAGGCTAACGTTACTTTTGATTTATTGTTATTGAAGCCCATTTGGAATACAGGATTTCCTAAATATTAAGCGAGCTTTGGAGTCTAGGACAGGACAACTAGTGTTGAACTTTATGTATCATCAAATGATACGCATGACTTACTTGCTTAGACCATACCCTGTTAAGGTGTTTGAGCATTAAAGCAATATTAGAAGGAGCCATCCTTTCGGATGCTGAACTCTGAAAAGCTTACCAACATTAGCTGGCCCTTTTCCTCGTTCGTTTTGTGCTCCTGGCATTGCTGAGAAACTCACGTTGTAATTGGGTTTGTTCTGGGGAGAGGCATGAGGCATGCTTGGCTGGGCTTTGGGTTGTGCCTGCTGCCAGCCATAGCCAGCTCCTTGCTGCCAACCACTGCCGCCCATGGGCTGGGGAGAGGGTTTCTGTGGTGAAGGGGGGAATCCTCCACCCATGCCTGTCGGTGTGGTCGGTTTACTGGCGAACGAAGGGCCACCTGCAGAGTAGGGGGAAAGGAGTGACAGTGGGCATTAGCAAACAGGATACTGACTTGCCTTACGAAAAGGGAACCTAAACAAAATCCCCCAGGCAGCTGGCTTCTATTTTCAGCTCTGCCACAAACTTATTTTTGAAACATCAGGCAAAACCCTTCAACTTTCCTGTCACTGCTCTGTAAGCTGCTTAAAAGACAGCACCTGCCTTTGAAGATTGCATAGGAATTAGTGGCTTATTGGGGAAATGCAGGAAAAGCTACATGCAGCTAACCGGGAACCACAGCTGCTGTGTGTTACAGTGGCAACATCAAGTCGACATATGTTTAAATACTATCTCCTTATGCTGTGCTGATGTAATACTATTCCAGAGTTGTGTGTTTCAGCACCTTATTACTTTACAGGATGCTCCTCTGGCTTAGTTTGTGGTGGGAGGTATGCAGTGTTAATATTTTATTTGAGACTAACATCCACGCTCAACTTTGAGCTCTGAAACATGTAATGGAAACTGGATCAAGTGCCTTTGACTTAGTAATGAACAACAAAAATATAGTTAAATACCCCGTGGATGCCAAGTCATTTGTTTTTAAACTCCATAACTTTGCTACAGAATACATGTTTTAAAAGCACCTCCATGGCTTTGACATGGGTTTTGGCATACTTTTTATTTTGCTCCTGCAGAGTAGCTAGTGATCCAGCAGAGGGAACTGGGAAACCTAATTCCAGAACCATGCTGGTACTGACGCAAAGGAGAAAACAAACATCAGATAAAACCACAATGGCTTGCAAAGAGCTGAGGGCAGTGACAAAGGGAAGAAAAATCTATTTACCAGAGTCAGAGAAGCCAGACATACTGGGTTTTAAGGAAAACATAAATAATTTGTCAGAACTGCCGTTTTAACACTGTGATGGAGGGTTTGCTGATCTTTTTTTCTGAGATAAAACAAGGAGAAAATGCTTGTCTAAGCAGTCAAGCAAACAGTCCATTGTAGCCAGGTACAAATGAAAATGTGTTCAGACTCCACTTTTAGATAGTACTGCAAATTAGAGGCAGATTAGTGAGGTTCCAGAGGTTTCTTCACAAAGGACAAAAATGAGTCAAGTCTAGAAGGAAATTCTTCAAGGACCCCCAGTAGCTTTGAAGAGCCCAAGTCTCCTCCCAGGCACTGCTCCAAGGTCTGTAGCAACAGTTCTCCCGTCAGAGTTAGACACAGAGCATCCTTAGCTAGAGACTGTTTAGTTACGAGATAGAGGTTACACTTTGCAATCCATATAGCCTACCAAAGTCCCAATGAGTTGCTAGCAGTTTTTTTTGCTGGAGGATCAGTAAAAGCACAGATTTGTGAGAACTTACAGAGAATCAGGCAGGAGGAAAACTTGAAAGAAGCACTGGCATGCAAGCAAGCTTAGAGGACCCATAGAGTTCTCTGTCTCATACCAGGCTGTTCATCCTATTTCTCTAAAACAGAGCAAGCTGTTAATTGTTTGGTTTGTTGCTGGTTTTTGGTTGTGGTGGATTTTTTTTTGTTTGGTTTTTGTTTAGTTTTTCAATATGGGATGCAAACCTGCTAAACTTGCTCCAAGAGTCCCCAGATCAGCAAAGGGATCCAGTGTCTGGGGTTTAGGCTGATGAGTGGGAGTACTATGGAGGGATCCTGTAGGACTGGTGGCAGCTGACTTACTTCCCACACCTAGGCCACCTTAAAGGGGGAAAAAGAAAGAAAAAAAGAAAAAAATCCTCAGTTTTTATCCCTATTTTACATTAGTGCAGCTTTTCCCCAGTGCTCAGTCACATGTTAGAAGACTGCTGTTAAAATTAAGTGTACTATTGTCAGGTTCCTAAGCAGTCTCAACTCAGCGTTGGCCCAGACTAGTTGCACACCCACTCACAATTAGGCTCAGCAACAAGAATGTTCCCTAGACTGTCTGCAGTGACAGAATAATTACAACAAATGGATATATTTTAAGAACTAGAAGCCCTCAGGAAGCAACTTTTGGTAGGACATACATAATGTCCCAAGGTTAGAAAGAACCATGCTATTATTTAGTGACATCCCAGGAACACATAGGACTTCCTAGGTCATTCTCTTGGCTCTACACTGGAATGAAACACAACTATTCACATCCTCACTGAGTACCTGTCCTGTTTCAGGCCCTCATTTCTCGAGGAATGAAACCCAGGTTTTTGAGGAGAAAGAGTTTGGTAGTCTCTAGCCAGATATTTACTTGAATGACTGGGAGACCAGGACAACAGGCAGCATACCTGCTGCCACTGAGATGATACTATCCTGGTTGACGTTTTGTTGTATTAGTCAAAGTGCTAAGCAGCAGAAAGAGGGAACCTGTTCTCTGCAGTCACTGGTAGCATCTTGCATCTGCCTCTCCTCTCTCAGGGCTCCTTAAGGGTTTTTTTCTTAGGTGTCCTGAATTTTTATGATACATACCTGATTTGTTGGGCCAGTCCCAACCACTGGAAACATCTGGTTGTATGGAAACTGTTGGTGTGCTAGAAGCTAAACAGAATGATTACATATAAATATCTCAAACTAGCAGAGCAGAACCAACATAACCCAGTGTCTAGGAAGGGTAGGGGGCAAGCAGCAGGAGAGACAGTATTGTGTCCATCTGCCATGTGCTAATTTGAACTGAAATTCTCCCCCACAATGGACATCACAAATTTAATGTTTATTTCTGATCTCATACTATACAGAGGTGAGTGGGGAAGGATGCAGATTTACAGTGTTCATTTTATGGTGGCTTTAGTCAGAGGCTTTATATACCTTACAATAGCCTTACCACCAGAATAACACATGGGGTTTAGTGTTTCTGAAGACATCTCAACCCAAGGAAATATTCTACATGCAAAAGGCAAGAATGGAGAAAACAAATACAGTGAAACAGCCCACACAGATGGAAACCAGAAAGAACAGAGTCCTTCCTTTAAACCCTGTACATCTATGCAGCTTACCCTGCCAGCAGTTCATTATCCGTAGATACTAGCACTGTAATTTAATACCTCATCATGCTGGGATACCTTTTAAATTCCTCTCATTAGTGCAGCCAGCTCCAAGTGTGACCCAACCGTCTTATTCACAGAGTTAATATCTGATACCCAAGTTTGGCAAAGCAAGGATGCAAGCAGTGCCAGCAGCACACTAGTTTCCTTCTTTGTCATTTTGACTTTCCAGCAAGACTGTTGCCCCCAAGGGACACATGTTAGATGATCAGACACAAACAAATTCATATCTGAATGTGTTTCAGAGGAGCTTACAACATTAAATTTTAGCACAGAGGGAGAAGGGGACAACTAAGGGACATTTCAAACAAAGTAAGAGAAGAAAAAAAGTCCAATTAAAAAAAATTCCTTCTCTTCAAATAAGAGTAAAATTCAACTGTGAATTTGTCTAGGATTACTATCAGATCTAAAGAAAGCAGATGCCTGTAACTAAAATCAAAGGACATGTGTTTTCTCTAGCAGGCTTAATATGCCATGCTCTATTTAGCTCAGTTAATGGTAGTTTGGTTCAAATGAGACCTCATAACCACAGGAATATGCAAGCAGACATTCTTCATGGTCTCTTTTTTCATGTATACAAATAGCTTATTAATTAAGTATATGACTTGAGCAAAACAAGTCTCATCCTACCACACTTCAAATTATGAATATGCTTTAAGTCTAGAGACACAAAGCTCTTTCCTGTTTTGTGGGGTTTCTGTGGTTTAGAGTCATTTTATGGTAAGCATCAATTTGTACTTAATAGCTCCATCACTATTTAAAAGCAGCATTTTGTGTTTACTTAAATACACTAGAAGAGCCTCACTTTCTTACCCATGTGAAAGGGATCGCTGTGCACAGTTGGTGAAGGACTTCTTGTTGCTTGAAGGAAAGGATCACCAGGGACAGCTGATGAACCAAGAAAGGAACCCAGGAGGTCTGGACCAGTTTGCTTAGGGCTACTTCCAAATGGATCAAAGGCAGCTGCTGTAAAAACATATTTGAGAAAACTAAATCATTAGCTTGTACAATGAACATGCTTCAGGGAAAAGACACCCATGTGTAGAGAAGAAAACCTAATACCTGCAGATACCAAATAGGAGACAGCATGCGACTGCAAGAGAGCAACTGGAAAATATCAGTACCCTAGCCAAATGCTAGCGGACACAGAGAGCCACATGACTTGGTCACAGCAACACATTTGTTGATCCCATCTGTCTTTTCCAATGAGAGGGGCTGAATTTAGGAGCAGTCAAAGTGAGTATTCAGATACTTAGACACTTCATCTGAAGTTTCAACTTGCACATACTGCCAACACATAAACGGATGGTGAGGGGCAGCCTGGAGCTTGGAGTTAGTGCCCTGGCACAATTCCTCCTTCCTCTCAAGAGCTGAACACAGTCCAAGATGATTTTAGGCTGTCAAAGGTTATACATGTCGAGGGTAAGAGGACCATCTTTTAGAAATCACTTTAGAAAATAACTAGTATTTTTCCTACATAGCATCACTTGTTACAAAAATCCAGTTCATTCTCAAACTCCATTTTTCTTTAGCTTACTGTCTTTCATGTAAAAAAACCCAACAAATGCAACTAACAAAAACTGCTATGAAGTCACTCAAATTCTTACTTGCCGACAATTTTAAGGTAAAGAGTATCTTGAACAGGTATGCAATATACACTACTATAAGAAAGATACAATCCTGAGACACTATGCATTGCATTAATTATGCTACTCATTATTTATGTTACTCACTTAGGATACTTAATAAATTACTAGTTTTTACTTATCTCCCAAGTTTTTATTCTTGCTTTCCTGGCCTGGGACAATTGAGCTGTGTCATACCTTTCCTATCCCTTTCAAGCACCAGTCTGGCCTCTGCAAAGCAGCATAATACAACTCCTGTTGTTATGCTGCTTGACAACAACATCCAAAAATCTTTTCCTGATACTGTTGCTCCACCTCTGCCTTGTGAGGTACATGTCTCTACAAGCTTCCCAACCCCAGGGTGAAAGCTCTCAGACTGAGCATACAACAGTGACAGCAAGATGAACCTTCTCCATATACAAGTGCCCTAATTTCTTCCACTGAAAATTGTATTCTTCTCCCCTGTCCTGTTTCCAATCCTCAACCTCCTCTTCCCTCCCCTCACAAGTCTTGGTACAAGGAGATTATAACTGCTCCTGTCCCTTTCACTTCAAAAAACACCATAGGCAAATCTGGTGTTTGAGTGTACTAGCAGACGAACCTCCCCCAGCCTGCAGGGTTCTTTATTCTAGCTGAGAAAGGAGACTCAAGAACAATCTTCAGAAATTGGCTGCATGGACATCCTGTGGTAGGTGCTACTGGTGTCAGCCCCAGCATCACACAAGCCTGCGCCTCCTTAACAAAATGAAAAAAAAAAACACCAAACATTTCTGTACAAGAAAGTTGGCAGGTGTTGAAAATGCTTTAGGTTATTAGTTGCTGAGAAAAAAATGTTAGGTAAGCATGCTGTGCTCTTTTAATCAGGTACAGATGCCTCTTCCTAATATCTCTTCAACCACTCCTTCCGCCAGCTTGATCTCAGTCTGGCTTTGAGGAAACAAATGATCATCTCATATTGCCTATCTTCATCTGCGGAAAGGCCAGAAACAGCAGAACTGTGGAGCCATATTTCATAGTCCAGGACCAGCATCATAGCTCCAAACCTCCTAAGGTTAAAAAAAAAGTTCAGTTCAAACTGCTATGGGTCTACCCAAAAGCCTAAGAGGCTTTTTTTTTTTTGTTAAATAAATACTTATTCTCCTCGTATGCATTATTGGACACATTATAAGTGCAAAACTGACTACCTCCAGTGGCTGTCAGCGTAAGGAGCCAGCCAAACACTTGGGTGAGCTCCAGTAGAGACTTTAGGGAACAAACTAGATAATCTAGTTTGTGTTCTTGATTGTGAAGATGCATCAGCTCCTGCCTCTGAGTAGAGGAGCTGGCTGACTTCTTGGGATCCCTCGCGGCTCTTAATTTTCATGAAACGTGTACCCAAGAGGAATCCAACAGCCCAGAGCAGATCACCCAGGTGGGATTCTCAAAACATGTGCCCCACCAAGTCACGCACTAGGCATAGCCACTATTACCTTCTCCAACCCTTGGGGACGGGGATGGGGATGCTGAAGCTGCAGAACGCCGAGGGGTTGACTGCACAGATCCAGGTCCCCCCACATGGAAGACCTCCTCAGCAGCTGGCTGCCCACTTTGACTCTGGGAACTTGGCCCGCCAACCCCAAACAAATCATTCAGCAAGTCTGAGTTAGAGGGGGCAGCAGTGGGCTGCGAGGGAAAACTCTTGCTCATAGGGCTACCATCCAGGCCCAGCAGGTCTACATCTTCAGGCAGAGGTGGTGCTGGAGGCTCTTGCTGCTTTTTGCTGTGTTTTGGTGTCCCGTGAGGCTTGTCACCACTGGCATTACTGTGCTGACTGGAAAGGGACAAGAGTTCGTCATCTGACTGTTCGCTTTCCTCATGCACCAACGCTGCTCGATCCTCTGAGGTGGGGTGAGAGCTACTTTTGTCAGATTTCTGATCTAAACGATGATTAAAAATAAAATTAGGTTGCTGTTAGTTTTGTCATCATAAAGGTCCCATAAAAATCAGCTTACATGCAGAACAAAAGGCTACTGAGAAAACCACATTAGCATTTTGCTGGATTTTAAAATAAGAGTCCTTTGCAAAGATTAAGTTAAAGTCTTTTCTGGCCTGTATTGTAAGGATCCAGCTTTGTTCATTAGGAAACACAAAGGTTAATTGACTCTCCTCAAGCCTGAAGAGCCAGCAAGTGTAGGGCCTACAGATGTAAACTGAACAAGTCTCTGGGTCAGGCCAGGATCATCTCCAGCCATGCCTCAAAAATCCAGGCAAAACAAGGCTTGCTGAAAAGAAGTGGAGACATAAACAACCCTCCTAGCTGTGTCCACGGCAATCTCTTATGCTGGGCTCCTACCTAGCATGGTGCTGATGCCAGAGGAGGAATGCTGCATTCGGCAGCAGCACAGGATTTTCAAGGTGTTCAGCACTATTAAATGGCCTCTCAGACAAACACTCTCAGTGCTACGTTCTCATAGCACTGTATATAACGTGCAACATTAGGAAAAAGTAGCTTAAATTTGGTTTTAGCTTCAAGGAGGCCTAGGACGAAGCTTTACACTGGAACAATGTCAGTAACTGTCATATACAGCACAAGCGGGCAATATTTGAAGAGGACATTGTAGGAAATTAATTCCCACTCAGTTGCAACATAAGGGTGTGACCAGCAGTACACGGTGATCTAATGGGAAAGACATGTTACAATCAGATCCTTCAGCCTGACTCCATGCTCCGGGCTGGGGGGGGCAGGGGGGGAGAGAGTTGTTTATCTTGTTCAAAGCAGATTTGATTTTGAAGACCAGGTCTGCATACCTTGCCAGCTGAGAGATGAGAAGAATGCACTCTGTCCAACATTTCTTATGTTATCCTGGGGTGAATCAGTGGGACCTCTGCCTGCAGCACAGAGCACCAAATAAATAAATAAAATCAAGCAAAACCAAGCTGAGCATGCAGGTAAGCACGTAAACTAAGTGAGCAAACCTGTGCAGCTCTTACCTGCTAAAGCAAGAGTGTCCTGATGCTCCTGATGAGAGGAGAAGAGAATGGTTGGATTGATGTCTTTTGTTGTGAAGTTCTCCCATGGGGGAGTTAATTCAGTTTGTCTATCGGTAGATTGTATTTCTATCTCCAGTATAACATGAAAGAGCTGAGGATACTTGTCCGGAGAGTCACAGGCATCCAGTTCAGGCCTAAATGGGGACGAGAGTTGTTCAATTAAAAAAGGAAAGGATATTTCTGAAAAGCTAAATAAAGTCTTTCAGTATATGCACGCACACAGACTTTTCAGATTTCATCTGTGAATATTCTCCTTCAGCCTTCATAAGGCTTTTATGCTTCAGGTTTGATTAATGTTCAGCTTAAAATACTCACTTGGTGAATTTTAGTGTGGTTGTTCCCAGGGCTATGAATCCAGTATGAAATTGGATTTGGAAAATTTGTGTGTTGGTCATCTAAAAAAACAGAGCACCAGATTGAACAAGTGCTTAAATTAATTAAATTAAAATATTTGTTTATAGCACATGCAGGCAGTTTGTTGTGTCTACCTTACTACCAGTTACTATATAGACTAATTATAACTATTATATATAAGCTAACTCATTCTGCTTGTTCTACAGAAAGCAGAGCTTTTCCTTCTCAAATCCAAATATTTCCATCTGCCTTGAATTCTGCTGCTGTTGCCTCCACACAGCAGAGTGCCTTCACAACATTCAGGAATATGCCTTCATCCCCTGCCTGCCTTCATTTCTGGAATCTATACTTGACATATTAGCTCGTAAATGAAACCAATATCTGTTTCCACCATATACATTGGAGCAACAGATTTGTACCCTAAGAAAATATAAGACCATTTAACTTGCAGTATAGGCTTCAGTGAAGTGTCAGCTATTCAGCAAACAACCAGTAACAAATCAAGAAGAAAAAAACCCCACATTCATTGGTCACTTTGCAACTTGAATACTAAGGTTTCAAACATATCATCAGGAAAATTATCAAGATCTCAGATTAAAGTATCAGTGGATAAAATGACCGTTCAAGAACGCAGCCCCCACCACACACAGTTAGTTGTGGGAGCCCGGGAGCTGTTCTGCCTGACCAGCCATGCAGCACCCATCTGCAGGGAGCAAATGAGGTGGTATTCAAAGCAGGTGGGACCAAACTTGGTTCTTCCCTCACTTTTTGTGCTTTAAGTCACTACAGTTTAAACAAGTTATTTCACCAAGTAAGCCAATCAACCCTCATCACTACAAAGGTTAATGGAGCAACTTAGTGTATGACAACTACTGATTCAGTTTTTACAGATCCACATTTTCTAGTCTGAAGAGACTGCATTTCCAAATTCCTCTTCTGCAATTACAAGAGCCAGGGAACAGCATTTTAAAGTCTGTCTCAAAGCCTAGAGCAACATTGACCAATACCTATTTTCACTTTCAGCACTGCTCCTATGTTATGGGAAGGAGGAATCAGTGTGTGTTCACTCCAGCATCCCTCTATTCTCTCCCCAGTTTCCACTGTCTCCCAGTTCCTTGATCTGCTAGTATTAAGAGGCTTTTTGGTTATGAAGAGGGTAGCTGTCTGACCAGCCTGAAGCTTACATTGTCTTTCCTATCCCCATGACTGACCAATCCACACAGATTACCTTTTTGTCCTAATGACCAAAAAAGGTGAAGGCTGCCCTACAACAAGCAAAACAGACGCCATGCAGGAGTGAAGGCTCAGTAAGTCATTCTAATTTGAGCAGAAGAAAATCTTCTTCCATCTTCTTAGAGTGCGTAGGTAGGGGCTTTGGTTGTGGTTTGCCCTGAGCTGGTTACTGATGGACAGTTTCTGTCTTCTACATCAGCTGGAAGGATCCTACACCCTGTCAGTAGACACCATCTCCATAAAGAGATACCAGAGGCATCATTGACTTCTCTATAAGCAGTTCTTTGTTTTCACTTGGCACTGCTGAAATTTGTGTTATGTCTACTGTCAAGTAAGGAAACTTTCATCACAAGTGCTATGTGCATTCTTAGCCCCCATATTTAGCCACCTCTTAGTTAGCTACATTGCCTATATCATGCAAGAGAAGTTAAACAAACTCCTACTTTTGCTTGAAGGCGGCCCCCAATGGTTGATCTCATATGGTAGACAGAAACAACAACATCTCCATGGACAGTGGCTCCCAGTGGAATTAGGACTTTCCCTTCTTGCACACGGTATTCTCTTTGAGGGGAGGAGAAGGAAATCCACAGTTAAGCTCCCTTCCACAATGCCATTACCACCCCTCAACAATGTCAACATAAAAGCTATCATCTCATTCAGGTATCCTACTGCATGACAACTTCAGATTCAGTCTGGCAGTTTATTTCAACACTAGGCACCAACTTTCAATTAATATATGCATTTCTTCATTTATCAGGCAGTCTGGCAATGACTGCAGCACAGATATTAGACACATTACAGCAAAACAAAAGCCTCCTTGTGTTAAGCTCCTAAGGATGGTAGGAGATCACAGCAACTCACTTCATTCTTTCATACTCCTGGGAAGTGGTAAGGATTCTGGTTTCTCCGCTGAGAATGTCACAGAAGGGCCGGCACCCATTTCGTTGCTTGTTGAAACAGGGGACTGGACTGAGGGTGACTGACTTGATAGTAAGTGGTTTGCAGTGAGGAATGACAGGCTTGTCTGCTATTAGATCACAAATGTATCCTATATATCTGCAGGCAGAGAAAACCGGTACTGAAATCTCCATCCTAGGTGACCAGTTTTCATTCTGTATTTGAAGTCTACCTTGAAATCCAGTGAAAGTGTGATTCTTTCACAGTTCCAGGACTGGAGTTTCCATGTACTCCAGCATCCTTGCAGCTGGCACAAAATCTATGCTTCTGTTTCTGTTTAATTACAAGAACTGGAGCGCAAGAAAAAGGCAGCTGGCCTTTAGCTCTGAGCTGAAGATCATTTCTCTTCACCTTTTAGGAGAGAAGGTGCTGAGCAATAGTTTTTCTGGTTTACCAGAAGAAGTTTGCCTTCTATTTTACATGCGCATAGCAGATTAATTATTTTGTTAGTCATGTGCTGAAGGGTCATTATTATTACATACTTAACACTGTATCTTTGGTTTGCTCTGTCAGGCAGTTTTTCCCCTGCTTAATGGAAATTGTAAAAAAAGACAATTTTACAGTGTAAACTCCTGTAAGGATGAAGCTGTCACAGGGAGAGGGATTCACCCAGGCCCTGTTAACTACAGGTTTGCCAGCTTTCCTGAACTAGTGAGC